>VWZZ01005313.1:247178-290480 GCA_013399095.1 Psophia crepitans | reverse complement strand
TCTCATATAATACTGTAAAAGCTCTTTAAAGATGCATTGATTTTACCTATGTATTAAGCATAAAAATTCTATTTACATTCAGTGTAGGATATTTTGATATTTCCCGGGCAGGATAGAAGGGCCTTAATAAAGGAAAAGAAAGAAGTTCTCACACTTAATCTGACAGATTATCTTTTTTTTAAAATTTGCTGATAGCCCTGCAAAAATTAGGTATTGTCTTATATTTCTTTCAGACCACTCTGAGATATAACAGAAACCAAGTGAGTAAGGAACTAGCATCCCAGCTGAAGAGTTACAGTAGTAAATGTACTCATTCACTGTCTGCATTTCCTATAACACTTTTTTTCATTCATCCTTTTCCTCTTCTGTTTTCCACACCACTTCATGACTACTGAGAAAATGCCATTAATAACTGATACAAAGAATCACGCATGTGCATATAGATAAACTGAGGATGACAAAATATCAACTTGCAGCTGCTCAATTGAAAGCCGTATCTACACAACAGGTAATTACTTTTAATTTAATTAGGACTCCTGGTATTGTTTCTATCTCATAGATTACATTATAACATGTAATGTGTTAAAGCAGGAAGATGAACTGCAAGAAGACACAGAAAATATTACCTGTTTTGTCTAGAAATACCATACTTCAACGCCTCTCTAAGCAGTTACTGCTCATTGGCAATGATCGCTTCTTACATCCTACTGTTTTTTAGCAATGTGGTACATTCAATACACTCAAATTAATATGACACTTTCTAGCTTTGTAAAAGTTGCACAAATTGACATCTATATGAGGCAAAGTTTTCATAGATTTTATCCTCCAGAAAATGCAAATTTTAAAACCAAATCTCAATTAATCAGCTGCAGAATATAGTCATCAAGCTCAAAGAGCAAAATAAATGATTTTCAGAATTCAGTTTCAAGAATAAATTTATGTTATGTGAAATACCATGGGGCAAACTTCCTACTGGTATAAATGGGATGGTGGCATCTTCACTCACTTCTGCCACCAGAGAACGTATCAGTTCTTAGGAGAGCAGTAAACTGAATGAAACAAATATAGGCCCTAAAACTTGATAAAATTCTGAACGATTAATGTAAATAGCCAGATTTCAGTGCTCTGGGTCTGGCTTCTACACCTTTGATAGTCTTTCAATCTATTATGATGCACAATATTTTTAATAGAAACTGATTCTGTACTCAGAATACAGCCTCTCATTTTAACACATAAAAGAGTAATTTTTTTCTCTCTGATTCCCTATTTTGTGGCCCTTTGCTTTCTATTTACCAGCAAATCCCAACAAAAATATGCAGCCAGAAGAGCCAATATTCTTGCTTTATTATTTTGTTGTGTTGGACAAACAGATCTAATGAAATTATTGCTGAAGGTTCAAGTTAGCATCTGGCCTGTCTCTTCCTCCTCCTCTCCCCATTCCTACCCACCGGCATTTAACATCCTCCTGGACTGTCAATGCAGGACAAAGAGCAGAGGAGATGCTATGTACATGGTAGATTATTGCCCCAGATTACTGTAGATTTTATGTCTCATTTCCACTCTCCCCGTGAGTGTGCCATGGAAAAAAACTTTTCATTTTATATTGCTCAATAATTGGTGCAATTGATTTTCAGAGTCCCTTTGTCTTTACTGCTGATGCTGGAAATGTCTTTGGAGCTGATTTTATCCATATAAGGCCTGAATTTTCCCTACTTTGTGCAATCAAATAAAAGTGAACCTGATACTAATGTTCCAGATACACAACAATTAATAAATGTTTCCTATAATATGGTGAAATTCTGACATTGAAAAAAATATTTTTTGTATGAGTTTAACTGAAAATGAGCACAATTTGCAATTTAAACCTGAAGATCCATAGCTAAACCACCAGGGTTTTAGTGGTGGCTTTTTCAGTACATTGTTCTGTGTATTAAGTTCATTTCTCCAAAGCTGGTGCATATGTCTAAATCTAAATATAAGCCCTCACAGCTATACAGCAAACATTAAGTGTAGCCTGAATAATATGAAAACACCAGCCCTTCACACTGAACTAAATAACTCTAAATGAAGATAAACTTTAGGCATGATGATAACAAAGATTTTGTTTCAAGACATCCTTTGTAAAGTGAAACACCCATAAATCCTCACTGTTCCTGCCCCCCCATAAAAACAGAAAATTCCATATGAACCCAACCATACAAATAAAAAAAATCCCAACAAAACCAACAAAACCCAGCTGCAAAATGCTGTACTTCATAAATTTTCCACTAAAATGATTAATCCTCTGAGAATTTCTATGTCAATTTGTTCTGAACTTAAGTGAATGATTCATGCACCTTGGCAATCCTCTTCTGGATCTCATTTTGTTCCTGGAGTCACTCATACCACTTGCGACGTAATACTTAATAATATTCCTGGTAAAGGAGTGATATTTTTTTATACACTTGTAAAAGTATGAGTGATTAATTCTTTTCATTCAGACGTTTTAAAAAATAACCAAATAACAGGACACTGAGGGACGTGGATTCCAGAACATTCTGATGAAGGATGCTATCCTTCCCTGAGATGAGTGTGTTGGAGGACTGATAAAACCCTGCAAACAGGAGATAGCGATACTAACTGACAAACTTAGACCTTTCAGAGCTGTGCTGGCATCACAAGACATCATAATTCTTCAGAGACTAAGACTAATTAACAGAAAGAGATGAAGACCCGGGGCCCAGGTTTCCTGGGAAGTTCAGAGCCACTTTGCTGAGTCTAAACCTGAATGTCATCAGTAAAAGTCTTAAAAGTCAGTCTTGGCAAGAGTTGTGGCATATGGAGTTTTAGACACATTTTCCTTCTCCTATAGTTTAATTTCCATTTAAATCCTGACTAGCTGGGGCATTCCAGAAGGTGGCAATAGGTCTGTCTGTTCACACTTACTGTCTTTGCCTACTTATAAACCAAGCTTATTCTTGAAGGGAACATTGAAATTGTAAACTGTTTTGCTTAACAAGGAGGAAAATGAACCAGGCTTGAAAGGACTTACGAAGATACCTCTTTGTAATCCCCTTGGTGATAAGCATTTAGTTATATCAAGGGAGAACACCATACATGTAATAACTGTTCAAAATTTCATCTCAGTATGGATCTACAGAAATAGACTGAAAGTATTTGCATAGCTAGCAACATCTGGTATATTGATAGAAACTACGTGGTCTCCTCTTGAGGACTGGTCTGCTCTTCAGCAGAAGGTGCATCTACTCTGTCAGCTTATCCACTTATTTCTCTCAGGTTCTGGTGCACTGGTTGTCCAAACTACACACACTCTGGTTTGCCCCTCAGCATTTTTGTCCCAATTATTTCCCTCTGAGGTAAAAGAGAGATGTGGTTTTGCTGCTTGCTCTAGGATGAAAAGAGAATGTACTGTAGTCTGAGTCTGCGCCTGAGACCTTTATACCTACAAGTACCCTGCCTGCTTCATGTCTTGCCATTGCCCATATCATACATCACATCCTCAGCATGCTGCTGGAAATACTATGTCATAACCCATGACAGAGCTGTCACATCTTAGTTACTTCAAACTGAAAATAAAATGGTATTTTAGGGTATATTTCAGAGGTGTTCCTATGGCCTGAAAATATCTGTACTAAGTGCTGCATACCATGGCTGGGAGGCAATTGGCCTAGATCAATGTGGGACATATTTTGTACCATTTGGTCCGTAAGTCACGGACTGTTCCTACAGCACTGTAAATGCAGCCAGAAATTATGAAACACTAAAGGAACTCCATCTTGCCTTTTACTTAATTAGTCCATACTTCTTATCATTAGTGAAAGTAGTCTTCAAGGAGACCATGGGCTTTGTCTACATTAGCAGCTATCACTACAGTAATGGATCTGTATAACAAAAAGGGGTTTTTTTGAGGCATAATATCCATGATGTGTTTCAGATGAGCTGGTCCCAGATTTCTCTGCAGCCAGGACACCCTTTAGTGGCTGGTCCATAGCAGGACTCATCTTTTTAGAGCTTCTTCTGGTTTGTTTCCTCCAAAGGAAGGATTCCAAAGGGAATTCAGCTTGCACGCTCTGAGACCTCTCTGCAATGTCACCCTTGGGGCATGATCAGGGGATTCTCTTCAAAATCACACTCACCAAACAAGAATGCAAAGATGCACCTCTGGCATGAGCCTCAGTAAATAGGACAACAACCCAACCTATGATAAAATGCGGTGAGTTAACCTTGGTTAAGGGTCATACTCCCACCCATCTGCTCATTTACTCCCCGTTGACAGTGGGTTGGGAGTAGAAAATAGAATGAAAAGGCTTGTGGGTTGAGATAAACACAGGAAGATCAATTACCAGTTATTGTCATAGGCAAAGAAGGGCTGGACCTGGGGAAAAAAAAATTAATTTATTGCCAATTAAAATATATTTGGGAAATAATCACTACAGCTTTTACCTTTGCTACTTGGCCATGCTCATTTTGAAAAGTAATGGTGATCGCATTCTGGTGGCATATAATTTCTTCCTATCCATATTTCAAATCTTTCCAAGCAGACTATTGAAATGAATGAGGAATAGAGATGTCTCTAGCTGTAATGATATCTAGTCTTATAGCTATGATCGAGGTGTCACAAACATTACTGATCAAAGCAGACATTAATGTTGCCTTTTTTTATCAATTGCTTTTGCTACGATGGATCACAAAGTTCTCTCTGTGAATAAACGAATGCTATACTGACTTTATCTCAGCTTCTCTGAAAGACTCCAGAGATAACAATAGGTAATTGTTCATCATTCCTGAGGTTTTAATCCTTTAACCTTTCTTATTCAATTCCTCTGTAAAACTGGTGGGATGGCCAGATGGTCAAACTTCCAACCTGTGGATTATTCCCAAGAACATCCATTCTTCAACAAAAGGAGTTTAGATAATAGTGTTTCTCCAG
The DNA here is from genome assembly GCA_013399095.1 of Psophia crepitans. Lineage (NCBI taxonomy): Eukaryota > Metazoa > Chordata > Aves > Gruiformes > Psophiidae > Psophia > Psophia crepitans. The sequence continues at coordinate 285,550 of VWZZ01005313.1, read as the reverse complement.
CAGAGTATCTGAAGGAAAATAATAAAACAAAACCAAACAAACAAAAAATTGTCTAGATAAGTTCAGGTAAGATGAAGGTAAACATTTGGAGGAAGAGAAAAAACACTACTAACAAAAAAAATCACATTTCCAGTGAACAAGGTCAATCACAATCTTGGGAATCAAGTAAATATTTCCTACTCAAGTACATCAGAAATTCTGCTATGGTCCAAAACCTTTCAGTGTTGCAAAGCCAGAAGAAAAGAGTGTCTTTTTATCTTTATTCAAATTTATTATATCCAGGTTACTATGAATATTTATTATTTATCCAACAAGTGAGCCATGCCCTTCTTAACTTCAGGCTAAAAGATATGAAAAGATAAAATGTCACAATGGAAACATGCAGAGAGTAAAGTCATTCACCTTCAAACAAAAGACTTTATTAGGAGGAATCTCTAGAAACTTTCTGAAGTCCATAAACTTGTGCAACAAAATCTGAAACAACTTTATTAAACAGAAAAGCAATATCAGGTGGATTAAAGATGCTGAAACAGAGGTTTAACAATAAATAAAACTAAAATTAGCAGCAGAAATTGTCAAGAGATCCCTTAAGAAAAAAAATGGCAGGACAAGATGTTATCCGTAGTTTTTGGCTTCAGTACTTTGTATTTCTGCACCCAAGACTACTACAAAACTCCAGGCAGTTCTCTCAGGGGTAATCATTAAGATGCATGTCAGAGTAGTGTTCATTACAGAAAACAAAAGCATGGGCAGTCAAGTAGTTCCCAACTCCTAAATAATCACATGTCTCTCAACCATGTGCAGACTGCTAACATTGATCATATCAGAGCAAATCAACTACAGTGTGGTCACCAATGCAAATTTCACAAGTGAATGAAAAGGATGCAAGAGGAATACTAGTGCTTCTGGGGATCAACTTCTGATTGACATGTTGGTTATGAAGACTGCCAAAGCCAGAAAATCTCAGGACAATATGCAAAGACTTTGAGGTCTTTGATTTTGTCCCTCATACATGAATAAAGAAAGCATTAAGAATGTATAGCAGTACAATAACATAATTCTTGCAAATTTAAATAAAAACATCTCAAAGACAGATCTTGCCCTCCAAGACTGCAACTTATACCCAGTCCATAACCCCTGGGGAAATTTCCTAGGGGACTTGTTATCATCCCAATTTTCATAATTTACAACTTGCCATTATTCAGCCTTCAAAGGAAAATTGAATGGAAATTCAATGCATCTTGCAAAACATTACTAAAAACCACCCCACGTATAAATCATCTCAGATGATTACTAGGTCAGGTAAAGTTATCCTAACCTCATGAAGATCATCAAGTCTTTCCAAAAAACATGCAGCTCAGACAAGCTGCATTTATTTATTTACTTTTAACATCTGAGGAAGCCATTGAACTGTTAGCCCTCGGAGAAAACTGACTCCTTAAATGCCAAATGAGCCGAAACAGCCTCTCTTCAAGGCAAATAATTCCATGCTCTATCCTGACTATATGTTGCAGGGACTTACTTTAATAGAATTGAGGCAGTAGGAAGAGTAACTGAAAAAAGTGACTTCCTCTATAAAGAGCATTACATCCAAAACCAGATGCTGAAATATTAAATATACTCAGGAGGAAAGCTGGAAGAAGCCTGAAAAACTTGTGTTTAGAGAGTTCTTTCTCAGGCAAGCTTTAAAGTTTTTGAGTAAGGGAGTAATTGTGGAAAACACAGGAAAAAATCCAATCGTGGGAAGAAAATCTGTTTTAGAGGCAAGAGGCTCTGATACAGGAAACGGGTGAAGAGACATTAAAATGTCAATAAGGACTCTTCTGGGTAAGATAGCTCAGCTAAAATCATTCACTGCAGTCCTGGCTGCAGTTGCACACTGCCTCTTCACACACAAAGGGAGGAGGAATAACCCACGTGAAAGACTATAAAACATAATGCCATAATACATCTGGCACAATGTGTAAACCACAGATAGCATCAACACTGCCCTTCACTATGATCTGTGTGGCCAATATTCCCCTCCTTGACATCACAAACAACGAAATCAGAAGCTTGATCTACTGGCAGATGAAAGGAAAAGGAAAGAACCTTTGGGATCTTGTATCTGGATAGATCAGTAAAAGGCAGAAAAACGGATTCCAGAGACTTCAAGATCATCATCACCATTATCGACACTGCCTGCCCATAAGCTTAACATAAGACAGAAAGGGAAGGACAATTCTAATATTTCAGCAAACCCACTTTGAATACAAACCTTCAGGAAAGCACTGAAAAAGACAGGAAGGAGAATGATCAGAGGAGTACTGATTTTTACAGCTTCTTCTGTGTCTCAGCCGAAAACCCCTAGACAACCTGTCAACGACTTGAACAGTGACCCGAACATTTCCATCAGTAACTAGAGTCCCTGGGAACCTGGCTGTTTCTTTCCCTGACATCTTTCACATTTTGACCACACCCTGACCCTGAAGATCTGTTTTTTAGCTGGAGGTGAAGCATTGCCAATTTATAAACAATGACACCAATCCATTAGAATGTGATATGAAACAATAATAACAGAAAAATTTGGCATCTTAATTATTCCGAGAAACTGGAGGATAAACAAGAGAATATCACAAGGATAAAATACCCACAAAAACCAGATGATGATTGCAAGCTTTGCAGTACATTGTTCAAAGGTGACATCGTCTTCCTTTAAAAAAAAATCCTGTTAAAATTGCTATCTATTCTCTGTTGGCAAAATAAACCGCCACATGGAGCTATCTAAGCACCTGATGCACTGTCTGCGTGTTAACAAAGTTGTGTAAAACCGAATGTAGCTACACACAGCCCAAGAATAGGTATCATTACAGGATGTGGACAAGATGCAGACATAGGTGGAGTAATCCAGGAAAAATGGGATGAGTTACCCTAATAGATATTCAAAAAAACCCAGTATTTCTGACTTTGGAGCTCGTTAGCATAGTTCAGATTTTAAAAAAAATAATCCTACTATCTATCAAAAAAAAAAAAGAAGAAAAAGAAAAAAGAAAATTAATATATGGGAAAGAGTGTAAATTGTCAATAAAAAGATAGTCCCATTATCAAGCTGTTGCCCTTACGGACATCCTTTGGGACTGACTGTTGTGTTGTGCTGCTGTCACAGTGGCAAAACGCATGTGGCCACTGGGCATATGTTGATGCATATACTGCATTTCCAGTAAACAACCAGTCAAGAGCTTTCAAGGAAAATCAGTCATCAACATTTCACATGGTGGACTATACGTTTCTTTACAGACAAAAAGAAGAAAAGCCGGATTGACTACAGCAGTTCGGATTTGCACAAACAGACAGGGCCTGTCTCACGGACCTGTGATGCAGCAATGTTAGTGTGGAGCACAGCATAAGAAATTAAATGTGATTCTTGTCTTCATTCCTGCTTTTTCCAGTTTTGTATCATAGCATTCAGGTCCTTCAAGTGTATGTCTTCTACAGCTGTTACAGTGCCAGCACACTTAGTCTATGCTATTGCCAGTGACTTTTCTTAACATGAGCAGTGATCTCAACAGTACACTGTATTTGATCAATTGTGGCTACTGCTCTCATTTTTCTTCTCCAGCACCGTTATCAGATGGTCCTTTCTCTTATACACCTTGAGAAGAAATTATTTCATCTAGAAGAAAATGATATAGTTGGTCATGGGTCTCAGTGCCTTCCTACATGCTCTTTAGCTAATGCTGATAAAGTTAAAGTTATACATACCTACTGATGTGCATGCACACGCACGCGCAAGCATACATACACACTGGCTTAGGGCACGATATGGCATGAAGTAGCCATACTGTCTACTTCAGAGAGACATGACCCAGTAAAGAAGTACAACATTGTAGAAGCCACAGACTTCCTGATTTGGTCTAGCTGTGGGGAATCAATATGGATTCAACGCTCACTGAATCATTAGCTCACTACTTGAAAGGAGGTTGTAGTGAGGAGGGTGTCGGTCTCTTCTCCCAAGTAGCTAGTGACAAGAGGAGAGGGAATGGCCTCAAGTTTCGTCAGGGCAGGTTCTGATTGGATATTAGGAAGAACTTCTTCACAGAAAGAGTAGTGAGGCATTGGAACGGGCTCCCCAGAAAGGTGCTTGAATCATCGTCCCTGGAGATCTTCAAAAAACGCATAGATGCGGTGCTCCAGGACATGGTCTAGTAGGCATGGTGGCGTTAGGTTGACGGTTGGACTTGATGATCTCGGAGATCCTTTCCAACCTTAGGGATTCTATGATTCTATGATCACTTCATGACTAACAAGACTTGTGGAAAAGAAACCAGTTAATTTATAATCACTGATATGTATGGCCTGTAATTAACAAACTTTCCATCATCTTTTCAATTTAAGAAAGATTTAAAAGCAAAATGCTACAGTAAAGTTTCCTTTTGTTTAGACTTCATGATTTTTGAAGAACACATTTAATGAAATTTTATAATAAATAATTAAAACTGAACAAGCAAAAAACCCGACACATTGAAATACAGCAACTTCAAGTTGTCTTTTTTTGGTTTTGTTTTTTTACCCACTTGCAAAACTCATTAAGTTGTAATGAATCTCCAAAATCTCTGGTGCAAATCATAACATTTCTGCTATACTCCTGTACACTAATTCTCTTTCCATCTAATAAATTTCACATAAGATAAATAGTACTTTATAGTTAGTCTGGTAGATCTCTAATTGGGAGATTGATGTTATCTAACTTGAGTTGTCTGAAAGCTGATGCCTACCTGAGGGCTCTGTTAAAAAAGGAACAACGTTTAGAAACTGGACAGCAGAAGGAAAGTCCATTTTTCACCTGTGACATGTATAGCCAACCCAAGGCAGGAACACCTGATCTACACACAAATTTACTCCTGAACCACTGTGACCTATACAGGTTTGAAAACTGCAGTGATTCAGGAGCTGATTAATAAGTAGATGAGATGTTTCTTCCTTTAGGGCAGAAATATTTTTCTGAAATTTGGGGAGATGGCTGTTGGGCAGTAACAACCTCAGCTATCCAATTTTAATATTCTGTGATATCTTTCTTAAAGCATGCTTGTCATGTAGACTCTCTCTGTAGAAAATGAACTGAGAGTCTTCATCATAGAGTGTGATGAATCACTCTCTGGAGTTTCCTGTCTCTTTACTGACAACAGTAGAAGTTTGTAAGAATAGCTTAGATTATATTTCTAACTCTTAGATTATGATGAATCTCACCTCAGGTGCTTTATAATTGTCATCAGGCAATTTGGTGTGTGATATGACTGTGTTTCTTACCTTGGTGCTTACTGCCAACTCTGTTTTAACTTGTAACAGTCACCATTTTAAAAGACTGCTAAACTTGATTTGGGACATCATAGAAATCTTTGAAGCCTGGCTGCAATGCAAGTTTAATTGTTTGAATACACAGAATTCATTACAAGCTCTGTGCCAATCAGATTTTCTTGGCTTCATTGTGAACAAATTTTAGTTTAACAAAGCAAAGGGTTAAATTTCTGATCACAAAGCAGGAAACATGTTTATAAAGAAAAAGTATAAAAGCAAGAAAATGAAGATATGCAGTTTCCTGTTCCAAACAGCGTATCATACTGAACACACTTTTTTTCTGAGAAGGACTCCATCCTGGATTTGTCTCTCATTTCTGTTTGGTGGGTTTCTTCTTCTTGTTGAATGCTAGCAAAATTTCAGAGCTTTTCTAAAATACCTAAAGTTTTGTACTTTAACTTTGAAGGCCTTGATTTGAGAGGGATTTGGTTTTCTGTCGTTTAAAAGAGTGTTAGTGGAGTATTCTTAAGATTCTTTAAGGTTGAAACTTTCTGAAAAACTGAGTGAGTTTTAACTGATATTCCATGCTTGATTAACTCTCCATTCAAGTAATAGCTGGAGTGTAGTTTCAAATGTATGTCACAATGTGGTGGGTTTGGGGTTTTTTTTTTGTTGTTGTTTTTTTTTTTAGATAACAGTGTAAAAGCTTCTTGCATCTCTGTAATGATTTATTGTCAACTTGGGGTTTTCATGTATTTGTTGACTATGTACAATACACTAAAATATGCTGTTAGCGTATTGTAAAGACTATGTGTTACCTCATTGTACCTATGACAGACTGGATTTTTAGAATACTCAATTTCCTGTTAGTCTTTGGCAGCTTTGAGGCTTCTGCCACCACAACAGGACTTCAACTTTTCTGAAGTCTTCAATATCCCAGGTACTGACATTTTAAAATACTGTCTCTCTGGAAGAAGCACCTGCCATTTGAGTGGCCATGATTTCACCAGACTTCCACTTCATTTCTTCTGTGTTGGAGTGAGACTTAAATAGTTTTGATTCAAAGGATCTGCATAACCATCTTGGGAGTCTCCCTATTCTGATATGAATGCTGGCATTCATGACACTTCACTGCAAGAGCTTGGTAGAAGTTCCTTTCGTTGACATGTTGTTAATTTCAGGTACAATAAAATGTTTCTGGCTCATACTTACAAGTTCTAATAAAACACAGTCATTGCTCCCTTTCCCATCCTAATTCTATCCCTCTACTCTATTTTCTCTTTTATTTTTTCCCTGCAGTTTGACCTCAGGACGAACAAGCATATACACATGCACACAGGTGCAGTCTCCCCGTAAATAATACCCTGCGGCCCCCTTTGGTTTTGACAGATTTCTGCCTGTTTGGTGGCTCCGTCAGCATCACAGCTCCAGTCAGACTTGCTCTTCACTGCAATCCTAATGGGCAATTTCAGGCTCATGATGAAGAGTAAGACAAACAGGCAAATGGCCGTAAGCACGCAAGCTTGAAGGGGTTTCATTGCCAGCTCATTATAGCTCCACTAATGAGATTTCCATCCAATTTGTGGGATAGCAGAGCTCAACTCAAAAAAGTGACAGAGCTACCAATACAGTAGGATTAGTATGCCTTATTAAAAAAAATAACCTTTGTAAAATCAGGATGCAGTGGTTAGGGCAGCGTCCTCATACGCTGGCACAATGCAAAAACAATTGCTGGATTATTTACATTATACTCATCAGCTTGGCATAATTGCTGGAGTGATGTAAACCTGATACAATTCACTTAATACATACTTTATGTACAATCTTCAGTATAGTTCATGAGATTTTTGCAATCAAGTGAAAAAAAAGCAGTTTTTTGAAAATGCTTTTACAATGAATCTTGGGATGCATAAACAGCAAAAAGGAATGAAGATCCTGTAGCACTAAAAGGGAAACCTGTGAGGAGATATGAAGGCATTCCTCAATTTTGCAGTTGTACATGAAGGACAGATAGGCTGAAAACGTGAACAGGGTCTAGAAATTCAGCAAAAATTTCTTTTAATTCACCCAGAGATCTGACATCTGCACTCCTTGATTGCTAACCTCCAAGTCTCAAATAAAGTAGTATTTATTATATGCCTAAGTTGTATTTGTTATATGCTTAAGTATAATTATTTCTGTGGGTGAATCCTCTCCCTATGTAAACCCTCTTGAAATATGGACCTCCCTCTTCAAATTCTGAACTTACTAACAAAAGGTGATCACTTCATTAGTCAAATATGCAGTTATACATTTTAATAGCTATCCTGTAAACACAGACCTATCATGTAGCTTAATTGAAGATAGTTACAGATTTATTTCTTATCTATCAGAAGTAGATCTTAGTTCCCTAAACTGTATTGCTTCTGCCTTCGCTACAAAGGATATAGATGTAGTTCTCTGTGTTGTGAGGGCCTTACTCTCCTGAACTTCTGGGAGTAGCAAGTAATATTCAAACTGAGAAGAACTAACATTTGTCCTCTCCAAACACTGCTCTGTCTCCATGGAGGCAGATATTTCTGTCTAAATCCACGTGATTTTTTTTTTTTAAAACTGCAAAGCACTGTAACAGGATTTTTTTTTCACAGTAACAAAACCTCAGTTCTGTAACCAAATGGAGTCAGCCTGGTTTAATCAGGCTATCAATCACCCTGCAGAAACTAGAGAGGAGGCAAATAATTTTTTCCCATCTCCTGAAAAGACACAGAATACACCATCAAAATTTCTCAGTGTTACAGTGGATCAAATTTGGCATGGGACTTCCACCAGAAGGTAGAAATATCGGGCTCTGTAAGTTAACCCATTGCAAGTCATTTATAAGCCATGCTAGGAAGAAGGCAAAGCTACATTTAGGGACCTTCTCAAAAATGCTGGAGGGTAGAAAGATCATTAGAACGTGCTACCAGACTGCTAATCAATCAGCCATCAGCCAATATTTATTGCAACAGGCTGGAGATTCAAAGCCTCTGCCAGTCTTATAATGCAGGCTCTCAAAGTGGCACACACATGCACCAATCTGTTATTTTTCACTCACTGCACACCAGCAAGACCAGCTGCTAGCTGGAGTGTCTCGGTGAGCACCAGACTCAGCGAGGAATTGTCCATGCTATGGACTCTCTGGGCAACAGAAGAGCTGTGCAGCACTGGCAACTGGCCCCAGACTTTCTGAGCTGCATTCCCATGTACTAATCACGATCTTGTTTCCAATAAATTATAGCTTGATCTTAAAGACATTTTAGAGATGAGCCAGCCACAGAAGAGATCTAATAACCCCCAGAAAAAGTGGAAACAGAAGACTTTATTAGAATATCTGTACTCCCAAGTGCTCTAGTGACACAAACTGAAACAATTCTCTGTTGGTGTCTAAAATAAAACAGCTTAACTACAGCCAGATCTTACAGGGGCTGCTTGTCTCATTAGCCTTTTCCTCAGGGCAAACTGCTATCTGCCTTGTTGTTTAACCCACAGATATGCTGGTAGATCTATTCAATATCATACCTTGCGTATTTTAAAGCCTGATTAGTTGTATTTCTACTCTGGCCCTGGGGCTGCCAGTTTGCCGAAGTCAGACGTACTACCTTCTGGCATAATGATACTCAAAGGAAACTGGAGTAATGTGCTGTTTCTTCAGGAATCTGAAAGTAGCTCTAACATTTTTGTACAGATAAATGCAACAGTTTTATAGCTTGATGAGGAAAGAAACCACCACAATCTGCTTTGGCAGCATATTCACTGTGATTTCTGCAGTGTGTGAATACAGCAAGGAGGTGACAGGGTTGGGGGGATTTCTCAGCCAAGCAGCGTAAGACAGAAACAAGTTCAACTCTGGGGAAAAATTTTTGTCTTTAATTATCATCTCTTTGTATATTTATAAAATCTACTGGCTATGAGCACAGTGTTAATATATACCTTTTTTTTCTTTAAAGTTAGCTCTCTCATGTGTTTGTTAATTGTTTTTCATCTCAGGGTAAATGAGGCGAGAGCCTTGGCATGTTCTTTGTGGAGTCCAATGAGAAAGGAATGATTTACAATGGCTTGTGTGTGCGTTGCTTTGGAATCACAGTCTAATGACTCTCACAGTGAAAATATTCAGACATGGAAATCCTCCTGATTCTACAGCATTTCAGAATATTTCCCAATGAGTACTTAAGCCGATAGATACTTCAGGAGTTTGATCAGGTTACTTGTCTCAAAACTATTTTGGATCAATGCACATGTCAAACACTATTACTATCTTGTTATTCAACAGTACACTACTGAAGGAAAACATACAGAACTCTAGGTATGGACATTAAAGAAAGACTGTGAGGAGATTCATGTTTTCCCAGGGAATTAGGTGAATATCCATGCACTTTCCAAAAAATTAGGTCAATAACTCATTCTAAAAATTTCCTGTTTCTCACAGAATGTTGAGGACACAGACATAGCCATACCAGGTGAATATGACGTAATTTCAGAATATAACTTTTCTGATAGAGTCCAAAGAAAGACTATCCCTTAAGTTATCCCTGCAAGTTATCCCTTAATGACTGGGTTACACTTCCTAACTCTTTTTTTGCCTGAAATAATTTGTTCATGACCTTCCCTGATCTCAAATCAGAGGCGGTGTGGAACTTAGTGCACTAATTTGCCTATATAAGGTACGATTCCTATACTGTTTGATTCATATGAAACATAAAGGACAAACAGCAGTGGAAACCTCTTTTGTCAAGGACATCGTACTTTGGTTTTCATATGAGTGTTTCTAAAGGAAGGAAATTTCTCCAATGAGTGAACCAAATGTGTAGGAATTAGTTTTAAAGCAAGCGTCTTCCTGCAAAGAAAGAATTTGTTCTGTGACTACAAAATTAAGGACAAAAAGTTCTTATGAGTTCTAGTTCACAGCCATGTGGTAAAATAAGCCTATAAACCGCTTGTCAACTTGTCAACAGAGAATGAAAAAAGCCTTTAAAATAAACATAGTTCCCTTCTTTTCTTTACACCTGCTTTATGAACATTTTTACATTCATATCTTGTACATAAATACCTTACTTGCTTTTACATTAGCATGACTTGTGTCATGACTGATTTTGGTTCAGCAAGCTGACAGCAAGGTCCCTGTCTCTTTGGATGCAAGAGTCCTTTAACCCAGAGTTGGAAATCACTCTCACAGTACCCAGAGCCCTGGTACAGAGCCCTGGAAGTGAGACAAGGGACTCTGTTGGCAGCTCGGTCGGGCTGGGGAACTTGGCGTTGGGCAGGGAGGGTGCCCTGCCTGTGCCTGGGCACCAGGCAGCTGCCTGGATGTGGGCTGCCAAACTGGGTGCACTGTCAGAGCCAGGCTCCCAAAAGAGCACGCAGCAGTCTGGTACTGTAACTGAACACGGGAGCTTGAGAGTTCAGTAGTCTGTTCTTTATTCTACCACAGGGTTCCTGTGTGACCATCTAATAATACTCCTTTTTTCCTGGAATAAGAACTGTTTTAAGGGTATGTCACACTGCAGAGAGCAGTGCATTAGAGAGATAACTGAGCTACTTTAAACAGGAAGGATAACTAGCACCTATCACACCATGAGCCTACATGCTAACTTATCTGTCCTGCTTCTGCTAGCCAGACAAGCTCAGTTACCTCTGCATTCTACTGCAGTTCACACTGAAGGCTTGTCCTTAGTATAGTAATATCTACCACAGATAAATCCCGGCCCAGTATGGGAGTTGCAGTTATGATCCTTGAACAACCACTGAGAGATACAATGATGGATTCTTCTGTGCGAGACCATTCTTATAATTTAGGCAGCATTACCTTCTGGACTAGACAGTAACACCTCTACCCTCGGCAGAGCCACACTCCTCACTGATTTCAGTGATCCCACTTGTTTTAGGCTTAGCTACTTCTTAGCACAGTTATGATGATCACAGTTCGGCCAATTAAGGGAAACAGCCAGAAACTTTTGAAAATGTAAATGAAATTTTTAGTTTCCCACTGTTTTCTTCCTTTGCTCTTGGGACATCTGGTTTATCTGACTCTAACCAAATATTTTCAGCGTACTACAGATTTTGAGAGGTGTGCACAGAACTGCATTGTAGAAGTTGCCTTGGGCAGAGATAGGGAAAGATGAAAGATGAGGTTTTGAGAACTCTAAGGAACAAACAAGGACAGAAATAAAAAATGGTAGAGAGCTAGGGTTGTGGAACAGTCACAGAAATAGCCTCTCACTTCATCAGCATTTAAATAGTTAACAATTGTGGCGCTTACTATCTTTAAGTTTCACAATGGACAATCCAACTGAATGAACCAGTTTGGTTACATCTCTGTTACAGATAAAATTTCAGGCTCCCTGAAGATTCAGAAAAAGAGTATTTTTATCAGCTCATACCTGGTGCATGTTTTAAAAGATCAGAGTGATGAACATATGGTAGCTGTTTTTATTTTTTAATGTTTTTTTGATTCAACATCAAGGAGATGATTCTGCAACCAGTGATAATTATGCAGAGAAAATCCTGGGGTTTTAGTTTTAAACATAAAACAGCGCAATAATCCCTATGTGCGTGGTGACTGCAAAAATCTAGGTTACCCAGACCCACTCATCCCAAACAGTTCTAACTCTGTGATCTTAGGTTGTAGGCTTTCATGGGTTTTCTTTTCCAAATCCTGACATCTCTGCCTGCAGTTATCTTGAGTGGCTGACTCCTTTCAAGTGAATGGCATGGACAAAGCTTTACTTCTCTGTAGAAAGTTGCCTAGAAACCATCCATACCGTGGTTGAATCTTAGCTTCAGTTTAGTCATTTTCATTACTGACTTTCTGGGAATAAGCAAGCCCAGAAACATAATTGTCTCTTTCTTGTGAGATTACTGTCAGTGCTGGAATCCAGAGACAAGGCTGGTCATGGTAGTCCTAAAGGACTGCTTCTAGTGATATTACATACATTTTGCATCGACTCATTTCATATCTTTTCTTGACCTTCTCATGCAATCATATGTGGAGAAATTGAATCTGGATGGGTTGGGGGGTCAAGAGGATTTTCACAGGGTTTACCCATCTCAGCCAACAACACGTGCTTCATCCTGGCCCTTGTCACCTACCTAATGATAAGGGTAGATATCCTGGCTCATTTGCAAAGGAATATGATCTCATCTAGGCTCTCTTTCCCATGAAAGGTTGGACCAGATGATCTTTCAAGGTTCTTACCAATCCCTGGGCTATTCTATGATTTTCTTCAGCTGCAGTCTCATTTCCCAGGATTTTCTGCTTTTGCTGGGGTTTTGTGCTCAATTCGTAAAGAATCCAGTGTCCTCAGGGAGAACCTGCAGTGTAGGCCACCTCTTCTTTCACCTCTCACAAGCTCTCCAGCTGTGTGCAGCATCCACTGTCTTCTAACTGAGAATAATCTTTCTAGACATAAGAAATGGTCTTCAGGCCTTTTTTAATGTAGTGTTTCAACTGAGAATCTCACAATGTCTTACTGGTATTCAAGTACTGCTCTGCAGAAGATGGTAGTTTCAGCTTGTCTGCAGAGCTGCCTGATTTCTTTTCATGCTGAACAGCACCTCAGAATTTACGCAGGACTGATGATCTCTGAGCACACTCTACTATTGATGTCTTTGTGGTTTTGATGGTTCATCTGTTTTGTGTGCCGTACACTTAGGAAATCCATGCTATGTCATGCACGTAAAACGGCGATGACATTGTAGTCCTCTTGTGGATTCAACAACAAATACATTTTGGATATTTATTTGCTAGTCTATAATACTGAGCTATATGTGCTCAGGATGAAGTAGTTACTAGATGTAATCATTTCAACCTCCAAAGTCTTAACAGCTAATGTTTTCTGAAACATACTTCTCAGTCACAGTGAAAAAGCATGATTGTTCCAAGATCCCCCCACACTTCAGGAGAATTCACTTGGCCAACATGTTGAAACTCCCCATCTGAGCCAGTCAGACTATCTTTATTATATTATATTTATATTAATATTATGCAAATGTTATGTTATGTTATGTTATGTATGTTATTTATATACACTGGAGTATAGAAGTCAACTAGTTCAGGTCATCTAAAGTAGACATCTAAAATAACCTCCCTAAATCCCTGTTCTTATCTACTAAATGAAAGACATTCAACTGTGGACAAGTCGTGTGGTATTACTTTCATGGTGCACCCCTCCACATAAGGGGTTAAGGCAAACTAAAGGCTATGGAGTGACTTTATAAGCATTTGTTTGAACATAAAAATGCAGAGGATGTTAATGGGATAGTTTTATCCTGGCAATGGATTAAGATTGGAGAACATAAAGGTTGTAAACTAGGACTGTTTTTTTAATATATATGAACGATGGCCAGAAAGGGTGAATAACAATGTGACAAAATGTTCAGATGACACAACATCATTTAGAATAGCCAGCACGTACAAAGATAAGGAGTTTAGAGCACCATGCAAGTCTACATGAACAGGCAACCTAAGAAAAGTAGCTCAGTGTCAACAATGGTCAAAGAAGGAAATAATATATAAGATTGAATAAAGAATAGGATAGACAATTACCCTAAAAAGTTATGTCAGGTCACTATATAAACAAGTAGCGTGTCCTCAGCTGGAACATTGTGTTCAGCTCTGGTTATCCTGTCTTAAAGTGAAGACAGTAGGTAGAGAAGAGGTTTGATGACAGTTGATTAGTATTATTAGAGTCATGAGACAACTATTATAAAATGATTCTGTAAAAAATGTGCCTGTCTGTTCTAGAATAAGCAAAAAGGAGAGCCACACCATAAAAATAGTGAATAATAAGAGATAGTAGATTTTGCTAGTTTGCTCACATTTCATTCATGCTTCTAGGTAACAGGTACAAAATATTAAGAATAAGGAACTGGATAATGGAAAAATAGGGTTGTGAGGAGTCCATCCAATCCTCTCCCTGCCCTGACAGAGGACTTAACATGCCTAAACAATACATAAATATTTGGTTTACTTGATATGAGAAAACATCAACTGGGATTGCATAAATTTCTTCACTTGTATGTTCCATTGCTTAAGAATCTCAGTTACAAAAGTGTGTCTAATATAAAATCCAAATCTTATTTACAGCAAATAGTTCCACTTATTTCTAAACCTACCTATAGTGGACACGAAGAACAAGTGATTTTAGCCTTTTATAACAAACTTTCACATATTGAAAAGCTGCTACCATGTCTCTCTCTCAGTCTGTTTTCTACCAGACTAAACAAACCAAATTCTTTCAACCTTTCTTCATACACCATGCTTTCTAAACCTCTAATCACTCTTGTCACTCTCTCCTGGACTCCCTCCAAGCTCAGTTTTTCTTAAAGCATGGTGCCCAAAACTGGATAAAGTATTTCACCAGTGGTAGATAGACCAGAATAATTACCTCCCAAATCTCCCATCCAACAATCCTTTTTCTGCATCTTGGATTAAGATTTTCTCTTTTTGAAACAACACCACGCTTCTACCTCACTTTCAGTCTGTGGTGCTGAAGATGTTTTCTGCAGTGCAGCATTCTTTCTAGTTACTGTTCATTTTGCATTTGTGCATTTGTTTTCTCCTTCTGTATGTATTACTTTCTACTTTTTTCCCTTGGGTTTAATCTCATTAATTGCAGATTTTAATGTTGTGTTTTATTTTATTCTTCAAAGTGTCTGCAATCCTCCCACTCAGTTTTGACACCAATTTTGTAGCTGCTTTTTCCAATTCATAATCCAGGTCATAAAAAATATTGTGTATGGTTCAATTTGACTCCCAGTTTTAGAGAGTGCTATTGATATATTCTCTTTGAGTATTGTTTTTCAACCAGTTGAATACCTACCATGTAATTATTTAATCTAGTTCATATTCCCTTGATTTTCTTGGGATTGTCATATAGAACAGCATAACAATCTTTAAAAATGTCAAGATAAATCATCATTATCTCTTCCAGCTTATTCCAATTACTCTGTCAAAGAAATGAAATAGATAGGTTTGAGATAATTTAATCTGGATAAAGACATTTTTATCTTCTATGTGTTTACAAATTATTGGCTAATAATTAAGTTCAGTATAGAAAAATAAGTCTACAGTTTCCTATGTCTATTTTTTTAAAAAATTGTTACAAGTCACGTATTTTCTTTTCCTTTCCTTGGCCTTGTGAATACCCTCCATATTGTATGAGTTCCTAAACTTAATTGCTTACTGGAATGTTTTGACTGGTTTGTTGAAAAATCTAGGAAAATACATCTCATTTATAAAGTAATCCTTCCCTTCCCTTCCCTTCCCTTTTTTCCATTTTTCAATTTTTTGACTGCATAAAGACTTCCAGATGTAGCAATGCCAGTGCTGCATTGCTTATGTTTCACAGCAGTTTACTGCTTTGCCTTTATTCTTGTCTGTGTCATGTATGGCCAGCTCTTCTGAACTTCATTTTTCTTCTCAGAATTCATTCCCATGGGTCTTACCTAGCCACATTTCACTGGAATTTTCCTTTTCAAAGTTCATTGTGATTATTTTCCTCATTTTCTTCTTTCACTAGAATCAGGAAATTTCATTTCATGAGCCTTCTGTCCACAAGTTTGTTGAAGTCCCTCCCAAGTAAATCAAATCTATATTGATTGCATCCAATTTCTGCTTTTTTCTTCCGAAATAAAAGCTCTTGCCCCCAAAACAATCCAGAACAGAAAGAATGATGAAAAATAGGAAATGACTGATCTGTTTAACCTTTTTTTTTTTCACAAGACAAAAGAAAGGAAAAAAATAGTGATATTGAAATTTGTTAAGTTTCAAGTTAATGAAAAGATGGCTTTTTCGCCACAATAAACAGTTTGTGGAACTCATTGCTGCTAGATATTGTAAAAGCAAGGAGTCAAGTTTACACGAGGATTGGATTTAAAAAATATTAGTGATATAAAATGTTATGCTTCAGGGAAGAGGTTCATACAAGGATTGGATTTAGAAATATTAGTGATATAAAATTTTATGCTTCAGGGAAAAATCCAGCCACTGTAATGTCTTAGAGTAGGTCCTCTGAAAACATATACTCTTTCTTTTTTTTCCCTTTTTTGCACTTTTTTCTGAAATATCTGGGGTTAACCACTGTCAAGATAAGAAAAGTCGACTCCTAATCTGATCCAGTTCTTCTGCTTCCATGGATAATCTTGGCATTTAACTTGTCTGCAAATTCTTTCTAGTCTAAACACCAGTAAGTTAAATGCAAACCATAAATATAAAGCCATTGGCAGGCCAAAAAAGGTTTTGAGGAACAACTTGCTAACGGCATAAAAACTAACAGTAAAGCCGTCTTCAGACACATCAAGAAAGAAGAAGTCTGCCAGAGAGTCTGTAGAGCTGATAGATGATGAAGGTGCAAAAGGGGATCTTGACAAAAATAAAGCTCTCGAAGTGAAAAAGCTCAGAGAATTCCTTGCGTGAATGTTCACTCTTGAGGGGCATAGAGAGAGTCCAACACTGGAGTCTTTCTTTGAAGAGAACAAGTTTGACAAACTCTCAAAAAAACCCTGTGAATTGAGGAGATTTTAGAGCCCACTGATAAAACACACAGGAACAAATCTCTAGTATCGGATAGTATTCACCCAAGAGCTCCAACAGATCTCACTGTGTTGCTGACCTGTGGTCCTGTACTTACTACTTAACTCTGGTTCAGTCCTGGAGGCATGGCAGGAGACAAATGTGATGTCAGTTTCTAAAAAGGACTCCAGGGGAGACTCTTGGCACTACAGATCAGTAAGTCTCATTTCCAGACCAGGAAAGCTGGTAGGAACTGAAAATACATTAATCACTGTGTATAAAAGGGGGGAAACAAAGAAGAGCAGTACATTGACAGTGGATGAAGGTTACAAGAAGGTACTCAAACGTCTCTGTGCTGATGCAATTGAATTTAAGTGAATCCAAAGTAAGGTATACTGGGGAAATTATCCTAAATACAAATTAAATAGCAGTAATAGAATTTCAGATAAGTATTAACTTACAAAAAGAGATTCTGGAGATACTGTGGCTATTTTTTCTGGAAGCTTCAGGTCAGTGCTGACAGCATGTTAAGGAGCTGTTTAAGAGGCAGCCTGTGTCTCAGGAAATCCCTAATCCATGCTGAGAGTGTCAGGATATGCCAGGAGAAGCACTGTTCTCTCCTTGCCCTGGATTCTTTGGGTTGTTGGTTTTTTGGGGTTTGGGTTTTGGATTTTTTTTTGAGTCTGCAACTGGGAACTACCGGACATGGGACAGTGGGCTGGATGGATGTTTCACCATCTCCAGTACAAATATGTTAATGCTTACATGAATTATTGATGGATTTACAGGCTAGTCTCGAATTCACACTGAAGAAGCAGCCACCAATCTCCCCAAATCATACAGTGATGTATTTCCCTCTGGAACCTTTTCTGTTTCTGGTTAAACATTTCTGCAGTTACCTGAGAATTTATGGCCAGATTTTTAAAACTCCACATAAACACGTATTTTAATCATCTAATACAGCAGATAAATCCATGTTTAGGCACCTAAAACTACAGATAAAAACATGCTTAGGTGCCTAAATACCTTTAAAATATGGCCCTACATGTCTTTGAAGATGATGCCAAGACTTCTGTGGACATCGTTAACATAGGGCTGAACTTCAAACGTATTTAGCAGGATTCAGATAATGTACAGAGCCCATCTTGGCACAAGCTCCTCTTAAAGGTCAAGAACTAAAAAAGGAAATTCTCCTACAAAGATTGAGTGTACGAAGAATCTTTTGGGAAATAGAAAGACAGTTCTGGGCCCCCCTTTATCTTGATGAATAACATAAGGGTAATGAAAAACAAGGAGAGACAGATAAGGAAACAGAGATAAGAAAATAGATAAGCAAAGAAAGCCAAGGTTTTTAAAATTAAATGCCATTAGAAAGCAATATGCCAACTGGGGAAGTGAAAAGAATATAAGAAGTTTCAAAAAGAACCTTTTGGAATTCTTTTTTTTTTAACGTGATAGGAGCACCTGAAGAACTCCTCATATGCACTGAAATAGCTTTAACCTACACAGGAGAGCCCTTACAGAAGAAAAATCAGAAGACTTATCCCTTTTTAAGTTAAAAATAACACAGAAGACAAGAAATAAAATATAATCAATAATCTCTTGCAGATTTCAATTCGAACAAACTTCTAGAAAAAAAAAATGATATGCCTCTTTGTAACAGGGTACCAATACTAAACCATATTTCCATTCATACTAATTTATGATGGAAGATCCATTGTCTGCCCGGGACCCAGTTTCACTATGCATTATGAAAAGGGATTACATCTCTTACTGCGGACTATGGTATTCTGGCGCTAATTTTGCTAATTAATCTCTGACTTTGGTCTTGAGCCAGGATCGTTGGTGACCAAATGACTTTTAGAAATTCTTCTGCTCTCTGCATCATGCTGTGAAATCGTTGTGACGGATGTGTATGGCATTCAAATAGTTCCATGCCTATGCCTCTAAAATCTGTAACAAATTTACTTTTTAAATTTTCAGTAATAGCTTTCTACAGATATTAACTATTTTTCCGGTGAAATAAATCTGGTCTGTTTGTGATTCTGTTCTTTCACTTTTGACTTGCACTTTTTGTTGCCATCTATGCCTGTGCAAAATATATTCTGTCATACGGAAGTAGAAACAATCCTCATGTAGACTATGGAGGTGTAAATGAAATCACACAGAATAAAACATTGAGGCTTATGGATTGTCAAGAGGATGGCCATTTTTCTTATGTTAACAGTCAGCAAAGACACTTCTCCAGAGAGCATGCTAGTGATGGAGAATATCCCGATAAAATGGACTAAAACAACACCAGGAGGAACAAAGGTGGTAGCAACTCTCTGTAAATCATCATTTACTAATAAACCAGAATAACCTGGAGGATTTGTACAAGTGAAGTCAAGAGTAATCACAACATGCAGTGATAGTTAATGTAGTCAATCATTTTCACAGCTACACCACTATATATATTTGACTGACTAAATGCAATGCTGCTGCTATGACTTTCTTGATATCCAAGATGGTTTTTATTTTCCATTTTATTGGTGTTAAGGCAGCTACTTAATTGCACTTAAATAATGATTATTAGTTCCATGTTATTACACTAAGCAAAATATACTGTGATAATTGTAATGGACTTTTGATGTTATTTTGCTTATCAGTTGCACCATTTTAGTAGTTTTCTACGTCTGTAAATATGACACTAGTTATTCTCTGGAAGTGTTAATTAAAGAGGAAAACAGAACTTAGAATAATATATAATCTCTGTAGCATGTGGAGCAACAAACTATGTGAACTATATTTATCTCACATTTCTTTATACAGTGATGACCTCAGTCATATATTGAAATAAGATTTAGTTCATGTTCATTTCTAATAAAAGACTCAATTCCTTTGTTTCTTTGTCAATGCTGATTTTATTAACCTCAATTTACAGAAATGCTTGTTAAGTAGTCAGCAGTTATCATAAGGTAATGTAAATGAGAAATAACATGATGTTTTCTTACATCCCAGATTGGAAATAGTGCAACATCTCAGAGCCCACCCCTGGTACATGCTTTTCCCAAGTTCCTCACTTTGGTATTTTTTCCCAATTTTGGTTATATAATGTAATTAAGAGGAGTGCTGGAATTAAAATACAGTGTTTACTTATAAAGACTGATTGGTCTCAGAAGAGTATCGGAACAGATTTGGTGCTTTAATACTTGGGCAAAATTCATTCCTGGCTTAACTCTTGGTAGATACACCCAGGGATGAGCTTGGTCCTTTTATTTTGCAGAAATATATTGAACCAATTTACCCCTCTTTTATTCAGTTTGGCATCTTCCAAGGCTTAGAAAGATGTACAAATATTATTGACTATCACTTTAAATCCCATTCCACTCAAAAATCCTTTGAGTAAAGTAAGGCAACTAAATTTAAAGTTTAAAATAAGACAATCCTTGCAGGAAAAAATCAGTCACTTATCAGTATACTTCCATGCAGCTCATTCGGAATTCAGAATTTGGAACACAAATTTAGAATATTGAACATGGCATTATTCATTACCTGGCACACACTCATTCAAGGCAGTTAGCCAAACAAGCTATCTCTCTACTTACAGGTGAAACAACGTTTTTGAGAATCTTAAAAATTTGAAAACATTCATAAATCAAAATACGAGGGTTTCTGAGAAGGAAGCTAACATCATGCCAATTTTAAGTACACTGGATGGGAAAACAAGTCAGCAGTTTAAAAAGCTTCTCTGACAGGCACTTCCACTTATGCAGACAATATCAATTAGTGTCTGTAAGGCGGACTTACCGACCATGATATTTCAATTGCTGTGTTTTCCAGATGCAAGGAGACCCTATTTTTCCTCCCTTTGTTCTAGACTGCATCAAAAAGAACAATTAATATTGAAGGTTAGGACATGAATTGAGGTATATAGGTGCTTAAATATAAGTTTGAAAAACTGTCAGGTCCAGAAACTTTTCCACCACCCCTTGCAGTGATTTTCTCTACCAGCAAACTATTTTGCTCTTTCTTCTGTGGCTGTCCGCTGAGAGGCATGTGCCAGTATTGCAGTGGTGGGAGGGGGTGGTGGGAAGCAGCCCAGAACACAGAGGGGTGGCCCTGGCCACATAACCTGGCCCTGGGAAAATGAGTAGCCTGCCAGCCCACACGCCTGCACCTCAGCCATCGCACTTCTTCCAGCCTCTTTAGCCTTGTCTTTGCACTTGTAGCCCATGAGCAGTGTTTCGCAGGGTGGTGGGTGGAAGCAAGCACTTGCCACAGGTTCAGGAGGAGTGTTCCCATCCCACCGAGCTGCTGTAGAGCCAGGGCCTTCTTCCTTCCCTGTTGCCTCCTCACAGCACCACTGAGTTTTGGTAAAAGGAGAAAGACTTGGGAATTTGAAATGAGCATTTACTTTGTCACAACACTGCCTGCTGACAGAAAGGAATGAAGCCCAAACGGGACTTAGAATCACTATGTTGCGATTTCCAGGGTGGCCTCGTGCCCATGCAGGCAAAGATTTCCAAAAGTAAGCTGTCAAGTACCCCAGTGACCCTTCATTAAAGTCCCTTAAATGTCTGCTGTGCAATGAACAGAGGCAGGGTTAAATTAATGGCCCTGAGGCATCCTTCTGTTACAGTTCCTGTGCTCACCTGCATCGCCTTACCAGCAGCATATTTCTGGCTGAGAGTGAAGAGAGACCTCTGGGAGAACTGAGAATTTGGACAATTGCTGTGACTGGAAGAATGAATACAAGAAATGCTATCTGACTGGTTTTTAAAAATAAGCTGTTAACACTCTTCAGCTCTTTTTTTCTGCCACTATAGCTGAGTCTGGTTTAGACTATGCTGAAAACTGCCACTTCATTTGTAATGTCCATGATTCCCAAGACTGAGTAATTTCAGCATCAATATTTCCACTAGTAGGGTGTTTTGATATTCACATTTCATCCTTTGGTATTCCTTTTTTGGGGTAGGTGGTCTTAAAAAGTATTTAGCCATCCATCAGGAATCCAGAGCAATGGTGTAAGGTTGAGATGACCTATGGACAACAAGCATTAAATAAGACTGACTCCATCAGAGCATCAAAAATGTATTGGTTGCAATAACTTGCTGATAAAGTCCAAAGCAAATAATTGTGACATACTATCTACATTAATATTATGTTCAGTTTATGATAGAGTTTATGATATAGCAACAACAACAGGAAGATACAGGAAAAAAATTCCTAAATTCATGGGAAAAAACTATTCCTGACAAAGAATTTAATCACATCTGCAAATATTATTCTGTCTGCTTGGAATCCCCTGGAGTTTCAGCTGGATTAGTTCTCCTTCACTTCCTGTCCTAAACATTTGTTTTATGTTTCTGTCTCCTGTTAAACAGAAATTGCCTTTCACCTCAATGGATGCCAGCATTTCAGTAATGCATGAAGAGTTTCACGTATGTATCCTATACAAAATTAGACAAAGGGATAATACATAGATAAATAAAGGGGCATGTCATATGTTCATGAACATAAAAGACAACATGTACTATGTGATGCTTACAACCTGGGCTGGATTCATATCAACAGAAATGGGTATACTTGCTGTAATTTCAATCGAGCTAGACTGATGTACACCCTTCTGTACACAGAACACAATATTTATGTAGGTCCTTCAATTCAAAAGCATCCTAAAGTGCTTTGTGTTTTAGTTAAAATCTCTTATCTGTATTATAGTTCGGTGAATAGTACTTAAGGAATACATTATCTGAGAAATTTTACCATTCTTCATCAAACAATGTGTTCAACAAGTAGTTTTATGAGGTGTTAGAGTAATTCTATGTGTAGTTGAATACTACACATCCTTGAATGAAGAATTCAATAAACAATCGTAATATTTATCAAAAATGTGTTCAATTATTTTACTCCTTTAAAAATGTGACCAGCTTCAGTTAATTTCTAGATAAAGAATTACTAATACAGCTCTAATACTGACCACCCTGCAAATTTTGATCATGTACTTTTCCCCTAAGAGAAAAAACATCTGAATGAAGTCTCCTATTCTCATTTTACAGACCAGAGATACAGAGAGGTGAAATACAAACCTTGACTGAGATTTTTCTCATGTACACAAAGATAGAATAAGTCCTTCCTAGGAACTGTTACCTGCTTACAGTTGACAGATGCCAGTAAATAAGATCTATGTCTGAGATACCTAAGCAGAACCAGTCAACAAGAGGTGCTGACAAAGGATGGGTGCTTCATACCCTGCTGGCCCTTCTCTCACTTAAAGCTTTTTCGGGGTGCTTTGTCCACCTGGGGTACACAGCCTGATTCTTCCTTTCCTATAGCTCACTCCACCTTTTCTTTTAAACTACCATAGCCGCTGCTGGTGCAACCTACCTCTTGTAAAATATCATTGTGATCAGTCCCTGAGACAAGAAAATTTCAGACTTCTTTCAATGCCCAACTCACTCTGAAGCAACTTAAACATGTTTTCCACTGGTCAGGAGAGTAGACTAGTTGGCTTGGGAAAGGTGGGATTGAATTTTAGACACCACTTAAGAGTCACAGAATCATTAAGGTTGGAAGAGACCTCAAGGATCATCCAGTCCAACTGTCCCCCTACCACCTATTACCCACTAAACCATGTCCCTAAGTACCACATCCAACATTTCTTTAAACACACCCAGGGACGGTGACTCCACCACCTCCCTGGGCAACCCATTCCAAAGCCTGACCACCCTTTCCGAGAAGAAATTTCTCCTCATCTCCAACCTAAACCTCCCCTGGTGCAACTTACAACCATTCTCCCTTGTCCTGGGGGAACATAAATAAATTTAATACAGAACCATGTCTGTATTTAATACTGGGCAAAATACAGAAACAAATCAAATCAGGTCTTGGAAGGCAGTCCTCCCTCTTCTGTGCTTTCCCTTGCTCCTTGTCTTCTCCCTCTCTCTCTCTCCCTCTCTCTCAGAGAAGCCATATTTTATTTTGTTCGTCTGCTGCACCCTCAACAATAAGGTAGGAGGTAAAATCCAGGCCTATAGTTATGTACTAATTTCTGGATCAGCTATGTTTCCCACTTACTGATACAGATAGTGTATATGTAAATAACAATGTACCTCTGATATAGACATAGCTTTTTTTGTGAGAAGCAGTAATAATTTAATGAAGAAGCAGCAGACATAGTTTGTTAATCTCTTTGGATTCTGCACAATGAAAAGTGCCTTATAAGTTACTATTAATGGTACTATGATTGCTAGAAAAGTCATCATAGTGTCATATCCTGGACAGACTTTTACAGTCAAAAAGACAAGGATATATTCAGTGTTTTAAAAATTGTGATCTACCATGATCTTACCTAATTTTATCATATTGGGAGTCTTCTGCATACATTTAAATAATGATCAGATCTTCCTTCATCTTTATCTTTTCACAGTGCTCAAGCAGCCAGAATGATAGCGAGGTATTAAAATTCAAGCGTTATTCTTTTTAAAACTGATTTTTCTTTTTCAGTAAGTGTATGGTTTAATTCCATGTAAATTAATTTCACTCAGGAAAGTATTTTTTTCACTTGAAGTATCTGTTAAATGCTTCTTCTTACACCCAACCTGCTGGCAAAAAAAAAAAATTAGAAAGCAAACAAATGAGATGATTTGCAGTGAAGAGACGGGATGCCAAAAGAGCATAGTATATAATTGGAAGAGCACAGGAAAATGTTTAAAATAAGTTCAAGAACAGCGATAAGGCTAAAGATGATGTTATCTGTTGGACAGAAGAAGCCATTAACATACACCAGAGTGTTTTCAATCACTTAATCAGAAAACCCTTTTCCTGAGCACTGTTTCTTGTCCATGTGCCATGAACAAACATAAATATTTTGGATTTCCTGCATCCTTTACTCTGATAATGGGCTCTTAACTGTAAGCCCTTCCCACCTCAAAGAAAGAACTAAAAACAAATGATAAAACATGAACCATAGAGATGATTTCTAGACCAGATGAGTTATGGAATTCAACTGCATGTTCAAAATGGCTTTTGCACTACACTCTTAGTCCTAGTTTAATATGAATGTAAGTTAAAATGAGAGACAAGGAGAAAAAGGCCATGGATGAGGATGAAACTGCTCCCAATGAGCTAAAATGACTAAATTATCACTGACTGCAGTGGTATACGTTTCGCAACACAAAGACAAGAGCTTAACTCTTGTATTTTTACAGCAAATACCAAACTTTAGTTTTCAATGAAATCGTATTTGATTTCATGGAAGTATAATTAGAGAGAGAGAGAATCTTGTTCTTTTTTTTCCCTCTTCATACACGTTTTCTGTCTTGGGGAAATGTTCAGGAGCTTAGATACGTACTTATTCCAAAGGAAGTCTCTGAGAAGTCTTTAGGATGTGTCATTGTTTCTGCTGCTGGAGTTTTTTCTACCAGTTCTGATGATTGAATCAGCAAATTTAGGTGAAGCTACCTCTTCTATGGAAACAATGATTTTATTATTTCTGTAACTGCACATTTCCATCAATGCTTCTTGCACATGTGCTGCACATACACACTTTTCTTCATTACAGCTGAATGGCAGCCAAGTATCCTGCCCCATGCTTACAGCACTGCAATATTGCATCCAAATATTGCATAAGGAAAGGGCAGGACACAGTATATTGTCAGAAATATCCCAAGTTTGGCAACAACAGTATGGCTTCAGGAGCTGTTTTCAGATAATTCTGACACCACCGATGCAATGTTTTCCTTGGTCCAAATGAGCTGTATCAGTCATTTGAATAATAATGAACTAGAAACTGCACAGTGTGTTTCAACAAATAAATCAAAGTGGAATACTTGGGCATCATGTGAAACTAACTTTAAGTGATCATTACATAGAAAAAAAATAGATCCACTTTAAAATGGTTTTGTACTGCTTCAAATGACCAGGAGACAAATTTGTTTGCTATGTTACAACACATAAAAGAAATCACACAGCACATAGTAGATTGATCACTAGTCAAGATTTAACTTCCCAGGAGTTACAGAAAAATAAATAGTGCCAAATCGTCACCTGGCGTAAACAGCAACTGAACAATACCAACTTGCATCAGTTGAGGATTTGGCTGTTGCAATAGTTCAGGAATTGAAAGTGGTAATTTGCATGGCTTTAAAGTATACACTTTTGGACAAATGTTGTTTTAAATTCTGATTTAGACTAGAACACTATAAAATGTATATAAATAGAAAAACAAAAAAGGGGTACTCTGGCACTGAACCAAAGTCACAAAAAATAATTACTGAGTTCCATTAAAATATTTGAAAATATTATACCATGAACTTAATGTGCAAAATCTACCTTTGCCCAGATGGCATGTAATAGCTATCAGTTTTATGCTTAGGTGTAGGAGGTCATGAGTGACTTTTTTGCCATCACAGAATCTATTAATAGCCTCACACTTGTATTCCAAATAAAACTAAACAAAAACCTCCTTGAATACATGGAGACCGCAGAATGCAGAAGTGAGCCAGTTCAGTGATTTTGGTGTGTTCCCTTTGTTTGTGTGTCTGAGCTGGCAACAGGAAAATGTATGTGACTTTCTGATTTATGACATTTTCCACTTGTTTTTCTTTACAGGTGAGATGCACTTTTTATAATAAAAATGTGAAAAAAAAATTTCAGGGGAAACTGCTAAGGAAATCTGATGGCTCATTAGAGACACTGTTTTCTCATGATAAACATTTCCTCTCATTACTGAGAAAACTGCCACTAATCAAACGTATTTCTGAAGTACTACAAAAGGATTTGGCATTAAATTTCAAGATAATGGTTGTTAACTGCGGCTTGTTTCCTTCTTAGTCTTCATTTCAGTCTGTTATTGCTTTATTCATTTTCTGTACACTGGAAAATGTGCAGCATTGTTTGTTATGGAGTGTGGGACATAAATATGAATCAAACCTGTTTACATATGATTTTGATTTTTGGGGGGAGGAATTACTTCTCAAACAATCAGACAATAAGTGCTGCAGAAATGAACAGAATGCAAAGTTAGTTTGTTTTTTTGTTTTAAAAAATGTTGGTTGAATCACATCAAAATCTCAAGACAATTCCAAGATGAACTGACTCTGAGAGTAAATGACCTCTTCATCTCAGTGATAAAGTTCCAGCCAAAATATTCTCTCGGCCTGAGACGTGATTCATTAGAAATATGTGCATGGTGTGGAGCTCTACTCTCTATCTGGCAGAGTCCGGCCTGCAGACTGATAAGAAGCAAATGCAAATGTCCTGATAAGAACTGAATGCAAATATTTATGATATGATATTCCCTGGGAATTATGTGCAGATAAAACAAAGTGTATTATTTTCCCGCTTCTCTTTCAGGTTTGCCAAAATGCCCTTTTTCGCTTTCGGAATTTGCATTTCTTCAAAATTGATTCGGCTTGCGTATTATGTTAAGCTATTTGTTTGCTAAGGATGGTAATTAGTTACTGTAATTACAGCAATGACAGTTGCTAAATTGTTTTTAAAGCATTACAGTGAGCCTGTGCCAGAAGATTGCAGTATTTTTTTGGATTTAAGCAGAGGCTGGAAAAACTCCCACTCTAAGGCCAGCATGGGATTTTCAACTACAAAGCCGCTTTTCCTGATTGAAATATTTTTTTAAAGAAATCATTAATTTGCATTGATTGTATGTACTAACTTTAAATTTTGG
The DNA here is from genome assembly GCA_013399095.1 of Psophia crepitans. NCBI lineage: Eukaryota > Metazoa > Chordata > Aves > Gruiformes > Psophiidae > Psophia > Psophia crepitans. The sequence goes on along the minus strand of VWZZ01005313.1, from coordinate 258,080 downwards.
TTTATTCACAGATCACAGAAATATTAGTGATAGTGGGCCCTGTGGGAAAGGAGATACAAGGGGGACTCCCATCGTAAATAAAAGTGAAAGCTGATAGCAGAGGAAAAATGGTATAACTATTACTCTGAGCCTGTTAATTAAACTCTTTAGCCTGTTTTTAGATAAATTAAAAACAATTTAAAAATGCCTGATTGAAAGTCATTCCTGAACTTTTCTGAGGTGCTCAGAGCTAAGTAAGAAGCTCAGAAACAACTATATTCACCAAGTCCTTACTGTACAGCACTTTCTGAATCAAGACAGAGCAGAAGGGAAGAGACAGCTCTTCCAAATAAACTCACAGTGTCCCTTGCAAATAAAGTGGGGTTTTTTTCCTATGGTGGCTTGAAACCGTAGTCACTGCTTTTCCATTCTTATTTACAGACCGGACACTTGCATCTGGAGTATGTCCAGGGTGAATATTGGGTGATAAACCCAGAAAGCCCGAAGTTTCATCCTTTCCTCCTTCCCCCTAGCATTTCCTCCAAAGGAGGTACTGTCACAGCAGGAAGAGTGTGCAGCTCAGCAGTGGAAGAGCCCCAGGCGTCTTAGCATGAGCTCTTCCTCTTCCAAGACATGTGGTCTCAGGAGATTAGCTGGTGTGTGTGTGGGAACCCTAAGGCTTTCACCCATCTCTTCATTCTGTTCCTCCTTCCACTCCACCCCCGTATAATCTCATTCCCCACAGTTTATAGGAATAGACATAATCACTGCATTTTTCTTCCTTCAGAGAAAAGGCAGTCTCCTTTGAGGCTACAGTTCTGCTCTGTAACTAGGAAGCAGAACACCTGAAACCCACCTTTCATCACCTTCATCCTTCTCTTGGATGCCAATTCACCTAGAGCCCTAATGCCTGAAGTGCTGGGATTTATCTAAAGATTCCTCCCACCCCTCAAAGCAACCTTTCTTGGCTGGTCCTCATCATCAGTCTTACTTCATTTTCTTTCCAGTCCCATTTTACCTCTTGATCACTCCTGCCCCTCTGTTGCCGATGGCCACTGTACCACGCCCATAAGCAGCACACACTGCTGCATTTGCACACGTGTGGAGTGAGCTCTTCTACTGATGGTGCTGTCACTGTCTTTAAATAGACACGCTCTTCGTGAAAGCAAAATTTGCTTCATGGTTTGCCGGTCTGTGTTTTCATTTTGACATAAAGTCAGTCTTTCAAAGGTACGTTGTGCTTTGCAGTATCATTTATCTAGCCTCCCATTAATAGGCATATCCAGCTGATTAACTAAATATTCAGTTCTTGCCTCAGAACACCAGCCTGAATCAGCTATTGTCCTCACACTTACACAAAATTCCATTATTCTGATGATATAGAAATCGTAAATTTATTTGGGGACGAAAAAAAAAAGATTCTGTGCTGTATTGTCTTCATACTGCAGCTAAAGGTCCAGAGAAATGCAAGTCCCCATGATATCACTGGATCATTCAACACAGGGGAATCTTGCCATTTCTAATCATGAGGGAATAGCATGCTAACAGCTCATGAGAAACACATGGTGTGACATTCTGAGGTCACTTTTCTATCCCATATATAAACTTACAATAGTGGATTTTGACTGAGCAGTATCGGATCAAAGAACAACTTCAGGAAACATAAGTTAAGATTCAAATATCAGCTAAGTGATTGCTTAGCTACAGAAAGAAAAACATCTCTCCTGAAGTGAGAGAGTTTTCTTGTCCTGAGTTTCAAAGGCTTATTCTTAAAAAGTTTATTGGCTTATATTTGGATTATACTCTTCACTTTGAAACTCCTACCAAGGATTTACTCCCAAGGCCCTACACCAGTTACATAGACATTATATCAGGATATAAGAGCCTCATCTGCCAGTAAGGAGATTTGTATCTAACTAATACTTTTATTTGGATGATAGTGGGTTTAGAGAAGAATGAGAGAATATCTTTAAGCATTATTTTGGATCAAACTTTATATGGCATTTTCATTTTAAAATGGAAAATAAGTTGATAGTGTAAGCATGTATGGTATGTCATAGACTACTCTCAGAATCTCTGTTAAGGGGGTTGTGAGAGAGGAATATACAAATCCTAATTACTCTTTAGGCTTTGCAACAGCTCATAATTATTGATAAATCATTTATTAGCACATGTGGTAAACATCTAGTATCATTTATTGGCCATTTATAAATCAATATGTAAGATCTGGTCAAGTGACAGAGAACTGTTCATATAGTGTTGTTTGTTACAGAAAGTGAATTGCTATCTACTTTGGGTTTCTGAGAGCAACACAATGGCAGAATATATTTATATTTAACTTATATAATAAACTAGCAAATATATTTGATTACTGCAAGAGTGAGCGTGACTGCAAAATGACATTTTAACTCTCTAATGACTTTGTGCGTGTGTATATAATGCTATCATTTGCCTTGTGCATGCAGAGCCTTAAACCATACTACTTGTGAGTTTAGCAGGCATCGTGTATCTAGATGTATAGTTGGATGTATGTGAAAATACACAATGTAAAGCATACAAGAGTGATATACATATTTGCATAAGCACACAAAACATAGCAATCTACTTCTTGAAATCAGGACTGGGGCTGTGGAAACATGCAGACTCAACTCAGAGGTTAGCACAGCAGGTTGTAAAGGACATATGCAGGTTATATATTGCCGGCTTCATTTTATAGTAAAATTAGTCTTGCAAAACACTGCAGTAACAGATCAGTGTCTGCTTTATTTGTTCCTGGGTTCCAGGAGAGCCACTGGGTCAGAGGAGGGTCCTAGAGGGAGGGGGACATTGCTCTGTCTCAGCAGCTGAGCAGGAATGAAAAACACAGGGAGCGACAGCGAGGATTTGAGAGACTGAAGCTCAGGAGGGGCTGCTGGGAAGAGCAAGTCAGGAATGCACAGCTAGGGTTTTGAGGTGATGGGAGAAGAAAGAGCCTGGGAATTAGAGAGGCACCACAAAACTGGTGCAGTCCAGATGATAGCTTCTGAGTGGCCTGAACCAAGTGGGGTTGCAAAGATAGACCTGGGAGGAATCAGATCGTTGCAGGAAAGGGCGTTCTTCCCACCTCGTTAATTCTGTGCACTCTGACCTAAATATTTTGGGTTTTCTCTGTATAAGAATTTGTTAATTACCCTAGTTTAGACTACAATAAAACCTAGCATTTTGAATTAAAATTCTTTGGTTTGAGTGGGGGTTGTTGCTTGCAGTGAATAAAATGTAGGCAGATGCCTCTCAAAGGCCTGACGAAATCAGTATTCTGTCACACTCTATTATTGGGGTGTTTGATTTGTTTTGGGTTTTTTTTCCTAAAAGCCTCGGGTTCTGAGACCATGCAGAGTCTAAGAAAATCTTGAAATGCACCCAGCTGAAACCAAAAAGCTCAGAAGAAAAAAAAAATCACGAATAAGGTAAAAAAAATCCCAAGCTGTATTCCTTTAAAAATCTTATTTATAAACTAGTTTTTTTGTAAACTTGAAGTTGCTAATACTTTGACTGTTTTACTTCTGTGCTATCAAGAGACTGTAAACACAGAGCATCACAATACCATAAGAAGAAGTTTTACACTCTCTGAATAATAAAGTGAATGCTTAAATAGATTTCTCTGATGGGCTGCATTGTTTAAGGTGCTGTCTTCCTGTGTGCATCCCGGCAAATGATAGGGATTAAAATCCCACACCGCATTTAATTAACACCAGTGCTCTGGCTACAATAAAAGTTGAACAGATAGATACAATGCTCAGAAAATGGTGTTTATTTTCTAGCTTGAAACACATGAAAAGGATTAAGTTAAAAAAGGATTGCAACCCTCTCACTTGACCAAGACGAATAGACCCTGATTATTATAACAACTGTTGGCTTTATTCTAAATCAAATATAGAAGAAAATTGTATCAACACTTAAGTGTGATGTTCTGTGTTATTATTATTATATTCTAACATGACAAAATATGGATACCTTGGTTCTGCCTAGGTGTTCGGATCTGCTACATTTTTGTTAATAATACAGTTATTATATAACACAGTATGAAGTCTCTTCTAGCATTTCTAGCACAGGTTTGCTGGAAGTAGCAATCCATCAGGGAGTACTGAAAAAAAAAAGAGTTATGAAGTGTGGATCATTATTAGTGAACAACCAGTCATCAGTCCCTTGGTGAGCCGGTGACTGGATGCAGCTGTGATGGGGACAGGGTGGGGAGCAGACTGTAGAGACAACATGGGATTGTTTCCCCAGCTAGGGCAGGCTAATGGGATCTGAATGGGGAGGCAGGAGTACAGGTCCCTTCACACTTTCTTCTGCACCCACAGTAAATCCACCACTGACCCTCTTATAAGTCAGAGCACCTTTACATTACTGCCTGAGGTGTTGTGCACGTCCTCGATTCTTAAAATCTGTCATTTCACTCCAAAAAGCTATTTGCTCTCCATTTCAGCCTTCTGCACCAAATTTGAGCTACAAATATTAGTTTGGCAGGAATTTTCCACCTGAAGTCTTTTTTTTCCTACTCAGAGAATCTTCCAAATTATCAGGTTAGATGTTTTTCTCATATACATCGTAAGGTCAAACTCAGCTTTAATGTGTGATTGTACTGCCACTCCTCTATCATGTGATGTGGAGATGCTACGAGGGAACAGCTACGGCCTCTTAAACTAAGAAATTAATAGCTTTTTCTTATGCTAACTGCTTTGCAGAGCTATGCTGAATTTGATGATTTCGCATCAATACAAAAAAAGAATTTCAGTCGACTGGAGCAGGCTGCTAGGACACACCAGTCTGCCAGAATCAGTGACTCTGGGGCAGTACTGCCTTGGACTGCCTCGGCCACATGGACTGGAGACCTTCCAGGTTCCCTGCTAGCTGACTGCAACTTAGAGCTGCCTACACCACCTGCTTGTGATGAAGCTTGGATCTCTGTCGTAGCCAGGAGAGTGGAAGCTCTGCAGGATTTGGTTTGAATTGTGACTTTCTAGACTTGTATCCTTCCAGCTTTGAGACAGGGGGCCTCCCTGAATCATGCAGATCATTCAGACAAGTCAGGTTTCCCCAGTTAAGTCCCATTAGTGAGAGACAGCTTCTGTGTCCATTGACTGGGGACAGTGTGATGAGTTCTCAGGAGCCGGGATACCTGGCTTCTCCATTTTTCCCTAGAAAAGTGTAACAAAACATTTAGCTTACCTAAATCACTCTTTAGGCTCTAGTAATTAGATCCTCATCGACTATAATGAAAGCTTAGGCACTTAGGGCCAGTGTGGATATCTGCAGAGTCCTGAACTTTGGTGTCTTAACCTAGAGCTAACACCACTAAGAACAAGTTATATCGGTAGTTTGTAGACATTTACCACCAGTTCCCCTTAGCGCAACATCTATTTTAAATGACATAAAGGGGAACTGACAGTGTAACCCACACTCCACAGCTGCATCTAACAATCTGATGTAAAAGAAACTGTTCAGCTTTCTTTTTTGCAAGATTTTCAGTTGTTAGCATAAGAACACCATTTGTGGCAAAATAGAGTCATTAACAAATGAATTGTCTAAAGAAAATTCATGATAGAATTTTTGATGACTCTGTGCAGAAATCTACATTTATTTTAACTTGCATCTATAACATTACAGCATTAATAGCACATGGTGCAATGTCTTAATGTGCAATGAAGACATATGTAAATAGGATAAAACCAACAAGCTCAGGTAACAATTGAGCTATGGAAGAGAAGGGGTCAGAATATTTAATATATCCTGCTTTTCTGCAGTCTGTTGGGTAGATACATTATGGTTTTACAATGACTTATGATTAGGATTGTGCTACAAATACAAATACAATTTGTATGTGTACAAAGCATAGCAGAATTTAGCAAGGAAGATAACCTTTCTGATCAAATCACTAACAAATGAGTGTAGCCAAGGCTAACATTGGATGAACTCTGAAATATCCATGACATGTTGAAACAAACCAAGTGCTTGCTGGCACAAATTTGAAGATGGCTCTGTTGTATTGCATTAAGAGGATGAATGTGTCCTAATCACAAGTCCTAAAATAGTCTCGAACTCCATCAAAAGAGATTCATTCAGTCCAGGTGCACCTCTTTTCCAATAAAGTTTTGATGGTAGATGATAGATGGTAAATATAAATTAGCTGTACTGGATCAAAGACCAGCTGTAATGATGGGGAGAGAAGAATGGCTGCATTCATCATATCATAAAGCGGAGAGAGACATAAAATGGTACTAGTTAAGCTGAGCTGAGAATATGTGAAGGGGAGAAAAAGGAAAGGAAAACTAAGATATAGAAGAGAGACTATGAATCATCATGCACAATCAGTATCCATATCTTTTAAAAAAATGATTACAGAAATGTGAAAAAGCTATTATTTTCCAAAAGGACTCTGCAGATCATTTAAGATCATTTCATTATCCTTGTACTGAAACCTCTAAAAATATTGTGAAAAGAGGTTGTAATCCTGTTTTGGTTTTGAAATGTTGCATGTTTTAATATTAGCACTTTTTTTTATCAAAATATAAAATCCAAACACAAGCTATCAATAATCTTAAATGTTTTGCTAATAAAGAAATCTGCCTAAAAATGAAAGACAGACAACTTTCACACAATAAGAAAAACACGTGTACTATGTAAATTTAAGCACTTGGGGTTCTTTCTCTATGAAACTCTCTTGATTTGTGAAATCTTACATTAGAAGGAAAAACATCAAATGGTGGGGTGAGGGAAGGTGTGGGGTGGGTGTGTGTTCTAGTTTGTCCAGTATTTAACACAGCTAAATGATCCCTTTCCCACAAACCTCAAGGTGCAGTTGGAAACAGAACACAAATTGTGTCCTGCTCTTCTCCTGGACTTCATTCATCTTTTGCCAGTAATTCACTTTGCAGAAGAATATGTCCCTTTGCACAAAAGCTTTACTCCCTCCTGAAGTGCTTAATGATTCAAATTTACTGTTCAAAACTATCAGCACTAAGATCTAGCCTCGGAGTTTCATTAAGCCTAATGACACAGACCCCAGAACTCGAAGGGTGTTGGAGTTGTAAACGGAAATATAAGTTGGTCAAGGTAAAATGCTTGGTCCCTTGTGGGACACCAAAGGCTGACGTGAACACAAAGTTTTTCTCTAATGCTCAGAACTGACCAGAGAAAGTTTATTTCAATGGGTAGGAATTGCTTATGTTTGCATTGTCTAGTAACAAAATAAATGCATCAAATGTAACATATCATACATACAACATAATCAGGAAGGCTAAAGCCCCGCACGAGCTCAATCTGGTCACAGCAGTAAAAAACAACAAAAAAATGTTTCTACAAATACATTAACAGTAAGAGAACAGCCAAGGAGAATCTCCATCCCTAACTGGATGCGGTGGAGAACTTGACTACTGAGGGTAAGCAAAAGACTGAGATTCTCAATGCAGCCTTTGCATCTGTCTTCAATAGTCAGACCAGTTGTCCTCGGCATACTCAGCCTCCGGACCTGGAAGTCTGGGACAGGCAGAAGAATAAACTCCCCATGATTCAGGTCGAAACAGTTAGAGAACTCCTGCTTCACCTGGACTGTCACAAGTCCATGGGGCCGGATGGGATCCACCTGAGGGTGCTGAGGGAGCTGGCGGACGTGATTGCTGAGCCGCTCTCCATCATCTATCAGCGGTCATGGTTAACCGGAGAAGTCCCAGGTGACTGGAGGCTTGTGAATGTGACACCCATCCATAAGAAGGGTCGTAACAAGGATCTGGGGAACTACAGGCCTGTTACCCTGACCTCAGTGCCAGGGAAGGTCATGGAGCAAGTCATCTTGAGGACAATCACAGGCCATGTCTGTGACAACCAGGGGATCAGGCCCAGCCAGCATGGGTTTGTGAAAGGCAAGTCCTGCCTGACCAACCTCGTCTCCTTCTATGACCAGGTGACCCACCTGGTGGATGAGGGAACGACTGCTGATGACAGGTTAGATAGATTGGCAGAGGCCAATGGGATGAGGTTCAATGTGGCAAAGCGTCGAGTTCTGCACTTTGGCCACAACACCCACAGGCAGCGCTACAGGCTGGGGGCAGGGTGGTTGGAAAGCTGTGTGGAGGAAAAGGACCTGGGGGTGCTGATTGATGTTCACCTGGACATGAGCCGGCAGTGTGCCCAGGTGGCCAAGAAGGCCAACAGCATCCTGGCCTGTATCAGCAATAGTGTAGCCAGCAGGAGCAGGGAGGTGATCGTCCCCCTGTACTCAGCCCTGGTGAGGCCGCACCTCGAGTACTGTGTCCAGTTTTGGGCCCCTCACCACAAGAAAGACATCGAGGGCCTGGAGCGTGTCCAGAGAAGGGCAACGAAACTGGTGAAGGGGCTGGAGGACAAGTCTTATGAGGAGCGGCTGAAGGAACTGGGACTGTTTAGTCTGGAGAAGAGGAGGCTCAGGGGAGACCTCATTGCCCTCTACAACTACCTGAAAGGGAGTTGTGGTGAGCTGGAGGTCGGCCTCTTCTCGCAGATAACTAGTGACAGGACAAGGGGGAACGGCTGCAAGTTGCACCAGGGGAGGTTTAGGTTGGAGATGAGGAGAAATTTCTTCTCGGAAAGGGTGGTCAGGCTTTGGAAAGGGTTGCCCAGGGAGGTGGTGGAGTCACCGTCCCTGGGGGTGTTTAAAGAAATGTTGGATGTGGTGCTTAAGGACATGGTTTAATGGGTAATAGGTGGTGGGGGGACAGTTGGACTGGATGATCCTCGAGGTCTCTTCCAATCTTAATGATTCTATGATTCTATGCTTCACAAGGCTTTGCAGCAGGGACCTTCTGTGTTTATATACCACTTACAGAAGTGGGGTCCTGGCTTATCCTAAAATTAGATCAAATAATTATAATAGCAATAATAGTCATGACAATGGTAATAGCAGTCCATCAGGCTCACTTGACAGCTATATGTTAGCACACCTGTTGATATTTCAATTGATATCACGCTCTTTGAAGCATTTGAAAGCTCCACTGGTGTCACGCAGGATTTCTCTGGCCTTTCTTTAAGAGCCATGCTGAATAAGGACATAATGGATCTAAAATGAATAGATAATTCATTTCCACACTTATGCAAAACAGTTTAACCTCAACACACAGTAAAGTCATTGAGGGTGTTATTTGTGAATTTCTTTGTGATTATGCCTTTATTGTGAAGAAACTCTGCTGCTGACCTACCTGTGCCTAAGAACAGATTGGTTCTTCCCAGAACCTTGGAACTGTGAGCTACCTCTTAGATTATCCAAGACATAATTTACATATTAAATAAGCACTCCTTAATATGAACAAGTGATGGCAAAAGACAAAATAGAGCTGTTCATTACAAAGTCCCTCTTTGATAGCAGAGAAATACTTAAAAGGTTAACTCTGCTTCTGATTACCTAGTAAATAAATAAATGCATTTGCCCTTCTGATGAACTGTTCAAGCCTACCTGGAAACAGTGCAGAACTAAGTTCGTGGTTCGGCATGCTTATGGGCTGACGGCATTTCCCAGGTTTATGAAAGATTTCTACCATGTTATAGATATTGCAAGACTTTACTTGAGTTTCCTGAAAAAAGCATGGGAGAAATGTTGGTGCATACCAAATATTTTGTTATATTGTTGTGGTTTACTGCAGCATAGATGAAGTACCAAAACATGAAGAGGGTTTTTTATAGCTATGAATCATTTCCCAGTTCCTAGGTGCTAGAGTATTAGACATACTCTAACAAACTTTTTATTTTCCCTATCAAGTGGTTTTGATCCAAGTTAAATCAATAACGTCTTTGTGTTGGGTGCAGACTTAATGCAAACAAAAGAGTAACAGCATGCCTAAGCTTCATGTGGCTTCTTGTGTTCTATGTACACTAGAACACAATTTCAGTTGCTCATGTCCTGCCTCCACATAAAATGAGCCAAGCTGTATCTATCCAGTGATTTTTAATTGCTTTTAACCATTGCCTTTGACAACACTGATGCAGCTGCCTCCTTTGAAAATAAACATGCTCAAAACTGCGTTGTCACATGGGTGTCCATATCGGTGCTGTAGCCATGACGGTCTAAAACTGTAAATGAAGCCAGGTTTGTCAATGACTCAAAAAAGAGGCAGTGCACCTGAAAGCATGCCTGTTTTTCCAGCTGTTTATTACCTTTCCTTAAAAGTTTTGTCTCTTGTGCCAGAATGCATTTATATATGCTCATGGACATTGATTCTGATCTGTTATCCTTCACTCAGGAACTCTATACTCCCATCAGCTCTCACACTGATATAACGACTTCTTCCTAGGTTGTCTCTTCCACAGCTTCTCCCATAACCATGTGAATGAGAAAAATGTAGAATTTTTTCTGTGTTTGGCAAAGCTTTGCTTATATGGAAGCATCTTGGAGCTCCAGAGAATTGGATGTATTTTAGAGCCATTTTAAGGCAATCCTAAATTATGCTGTCAGGGCTCCCACAGGAGCCCAGGAATGAACACTGGCAAAGAATTGCTCCCCTGCTCCTCATCTATATGGGACCCCACTTCATCACCTAGTTATATATTTAGATCTATTCTAAGAAATTAAAGAAGGCACATGTTTAACTCAGAAAATACTAAATCAAGTGCATACAAGTGAGAGCTGTGGTTTTTACCTGATGGCTGACTGAAGAAGTTTCAATGAACTTGTGATTCTAAAAATGCGATGACCACTTTGGATCTGAACAAATAAACATTTCAAATGTTGCGATTTCTATTCAGAACACTTTAATTGCCTTGGATAAAGCAGGTAGTTCAAGAGAGTGAAATCTGCCTATATTTCTTACTTTCTTACGCTTTGCCAACACTTGCACAGCTGGCTTGCCAAGCTACTTTCTTTCTATTGAACTGAAATGCACAGCTTGGGAAACAGAAGTAGTTCTTTTTTTTTTT
>VWZZ01005313.1:235665-247150 GCA_013399095.1 Psophia crepitans | reverse complement strand
TTTTTTTTTTTTTTGAGAAAAACATCATTCTGTTGGGTAATAGTAATCAGAAGTCATTGAAGTGTTTACTAGATGGCTAAGCAACGAGACTTACTAATAGATCTTCCTTCAGAAAGGGTTATCAGGCTCTGCTTCACTTTCATGTTTTGTGTCTTTTATCTGAAAAGCCCTTTTTAGGCCTACAATTCATGACAAACATAATGAAGGTCCATGCAGATTTCAGATTGCTAATCAACTCACTTAATTTGTCAATGAATGCCAACCTATCATATCTACTTAATGTATAGCATGCTTAAAATAAGCAGAACTGCAGTGTATATTAACACAAAGGGGGTATTTCACTGCCAACAAAAGACTGTTGTACATAAGTTTTTAACAATGTGTTACTGATTCCCAAATGGTGTGTTACTGATAGCAAAACTAGTCTTTATAATCGTCCCTAGAATGTGTAAAGCACAGCACTCTTGCATTTGCTGAGCATTACTTAGCCATTTGTCTTCGAGAAAACAAAGAATTCCAGACCAAGATTCAAAATATTTGGTAGCTAAAGCCTCGTGTTGCTGAGTTAGTAGTAGCTAAATCCTTTGCCAAAAGATGCACATCTAAACAAGGGATTGCAGACCTCCCTGTCCTGTAAAGAAGATCATGCAGTTATCATAAATGAAGATGAAGCTACGCCACCTATATCAAGCAGATTTGGGATACTTGTAGATGTCCTGCTTTTGCTTTGGAACTACCACATCTCCTGTTACTAAGAATCAACTTTCAGCAATGTTTATAAAGGATATGAAGGGCTGTTACCAGGCTTATTGTATTTTTTTAAATTTCAGAATGCTTGTATTTGAGCTGCCAACTGAACGGCCATGTCAAATGCAGAGTCAAAATTTTAAAACCAAAACTGAACATTCATGTACTCTCTTTGAACACTTGTAAAACTAAATGTATTATTACAGGATTATCTTGGTAAAGGAAATATGACAAATGTCTATATGGCATTTTCTACATGTTCTGAAAGCAAACGCTGCTTAGCATATATGTAATTGTTGCCAAACTATCACGTAGTTCTGCAGCTAGACTGAATATCTATAATACCATTTTGAACTGACAAATCCACACATCCTACATATCTGGTCAGAAATGCTGAAACAGTAACATAGGTTGTAGTGTAAGAACCCTCCTCATGTTAATATTGTTACAATACTTGCTTTGGTAGTGAGGGTTTGAAATTCAACATGATTTAGACACAAGCTTAAAAGTATGATTTCAAACTTATTTAAGAAGTTAATGCAAAATCCTTTGTTCATTTAGGAAATTTTCTATGATATGAACTGCCTTACCGATTTCGGACAGGGATGCTCACATAAGAAAAGAACATCTATGTGCGTAAAAAAATTCTAAAACTAGTAAGACAGAGGCCTGATTAAATGTTTAAGATCCTTGTGAATAAGGGAAATTGTGCTTAAACCAGACTCTTTCTACTCTAGGCAATTTAGCCAAGGAGCTAAACTGTCCTCTTTCAAACTGCAGGTACCACAAAAGACACAAGGATATGGTGGATCATGTCAGTGCAAGGTTTGCTGTGAAGTCAATACATTTCGGCGTAAAACTTAGCTTTGTTACTGGCTGTGACTTAGAATAAATTGTATAGCTCCTAGGTACCTGAGCTTCACCTTCTGTAAATGGAAAAAAACAACTTTTTTGCTGTGTACTGTGTAGTGCTAACACTCATAGAACATAATGTTTTGCTACTGCTCCTAGGACAATATGAAAGTCTTAGACAAAAAACTAATCTGAAAGTACAACATATTATTTCAAGGACAAAACTTCCAATAAATTATTCAATACAAATCTCATATTCAGGCCACCCACCAACACACATAATTAATGTATTCATACTTATCATAACTACTCCTTTATCATATCTTAAAATCAGTACTGAGTTGAAAATGGAGTTGTTCAGGAAGCTATAGTAAACCAAGCCACACACTAAAACTTCTAATCCCAGCACCTGCCCTTTTACAGTTAGTGCTCTTCTTGGTGTTTCTGGCCACCCAATAAACTGAGAAAAAAAAAGAAAAAAAAAAAGAACAAAAGCTGGGAAAACTGGGAAAATTAACAGAAATGCTAACTGAGAATATTAAGCCAATATTAGAATTATCTTCAAAGCTTGCCTGTTGGTATTACTGGCCTTTAAGCATATATTTGCAAGTTACATAAAGAGAAAAAAAACCACAAATGAGTGTTCCAAACCCTAATTGTTGTAACTTATCCATGCATTCCAGCAAAAATTTTCAGTGCTCTTCAGAAATGTTTGTTCACTTGCTGCAAACCATGTCACAAATCTTCAGTGCAGCAGCTAATATTTCACAATTGATCAAATAAACTGGGATATGTATTCTAAATATGTGACTTAATGAAAGCAACTTAAAGATTTATGCTCCATTTAATGTACTTAGCTGAAGTCTTATGGGATTGCCAAAGGAGATAAAAACTGCAACATGGGTTAATGCGTAGTTATCTTTTGGTTAACTTATATAGCTTAGTAATCAAAGGACATGAAAGGAAAACCTTTGATAAAAATTAGCCTATTTTAAAATTCCACAAAAGACAGCTGCCTTTAAATACAATACAACGTAAACTACTATACTTCCAAACAAGAGCTCATAGCTAAACTTAATTTGCAATTTGTAGACAAGAACAGTATTCTTAGTTGCTTGGTATTCTATTAAACGTTAAAATGAGTTTGGGGAGAAAAATGAGGAATGTGAAATGATAAGTAATGGTGATATGTCTACATATTTTCCTCTTTTTGTCTTTCACTGGCTTTTGCAAGACAATAGTAGAAAACAAGATTCTGCAATGTAGAACATTACTGAAAAAAGAGAAAGAAAGAAATTATGAGTAAATAGTCTTCCAGGTCTCCGTCAAATTCTCAACATCTTGCAAACTGAAATAGAAATATAAAATGCATTTGCTTAATCAATCCACAGGAGAACAGTGTTATTGATTTTTATAATTATATCAACTTGTGGGTGAATATTGCTGCTGATGTAAAATGGTCAAGTGGTGTAACACCACTGTTACAAATGTTAAAATAAAAATTGCTCTATAAATAAGAATTACACCTGATTGATTCTGTCCTTGAAACCAACATGCCAGCCCTCTCAGGATCCAAGACAGGTCGTCTACTCCACATCTGCTTTCAGTCTTCTAAAATGCAGTGTTTGCATTCAAATTCAGCGGAATAACCAAACGTACATGTTATTAAGTACCAGTGACTGAAAGACTGTCTTCCTGAGATTGATAAGTCTAGATACGAAGCAACAGAGGTTGGAACTAAGACTTCATTTGGTGCCATTATGCCAAACAGGGTATGAATAAACACAAAGGATCAACCTGTAGATAAATATTCCTCTCTCAAGTGTCATATTTCAGGAAGAAAATAACAAGACACTTAAGGCCAGAAAAAGAAGAGAAAATGTTTCATATTTGTCTCTATGGGAGTTTTTTACTGTTTTGGGGGTAAGGAGATGCAGGCTGGCCTGCTACCTGTGTGTGTATCTATGTAATAAATTTCTTTACTCCTTGTCTACTTATATCCATGAATCCTACCCCATTTTAATTTTTGAATCTCACTTTCACAGAGATAGCCGAAAATTATTATTCTGCTATTACTCCACAGTTTATTTGTTCTAGTGAGTATAAGTCTGAGCTTGCTGGTTAATAGTAATATGTTACTGCAAATCATAATAGTGACCACTGAAGTCTAGTGGCTGCTGTCAAATACAGCTTTTGTCGTCAAGAGATTTGGGAGATCCAAAAGCAAAAAATCTTTGGAAGAGGACTGTATATCTTGTAATACTCATTGTGAAACTCCAATTTGATGTTTGTGGTTTTTCATGGTTTCATCTGGGATAGAGATAAATTTTCTCTCTAGCAGCTGGTGCAGTGCTGTGGTTTGGATTTAGGATGAGAATCATGTTGATAACACACTGATGTTTTAGTGGTTGCTAAGCAGTCAGGGACTTCTCAGCTTCTCATACTGACCTGCCAATGAGAAGGCAGGGGGTGCCTAAGAAGCTGGGAAGGGACACAGCTCACCCCAACTGGCAGAAGGGATATTCCATACTACGCGATGTCATGCTCCATACACAATTGGGCCGTTGGCCAGGGAAGTAGCTGAGCACTGGTTCTAGGTGGTGAGCAATTGTGCTGTGCATCACTTGTTTTGTACATAATTTTATCATTATTATTGTTATCCTCTTCCTTTTCTGTCCTATTAAACTGTCTTTGTCTCAAACCCATGAGTTTTACCTTTTTTCTTTTTGATTCTCTCCCCTGTCCCACTGAGGCAGGGGTGAGCGAATGGCTGTGTGGATGTTTTAGCTGCCTGCTAGGTTAAACCACAACATGGTTCTAAAACGATAGAGTTGAGGAAAAATATTCTTTCTGGCTGTCCAAGCAGACAAGGAGAGACAGGAGGGCATGCTGAGAGGCTGTATCAGTAACACTAGGCTTCCCCCTTGATGGCTTAATGTCAACAGGCCTGGTCTTGTTGAAATTAATCCAGTCACAATAATGGCATAAAAACATGCATTTATACCTCTATTGACTTTTCACGTTCACAGGATAATTGTTGTAACATTTTCTTAAAGGCCAAAGACCTTTTGATGATAAATATATCTCATTACATGGAATTTTATATGTAATCATCACATGAATCTCAGTGTAATTCAATGGATGTATTTACCATATGTTAATCCTAGCATAACAAGCCTTTAACCTATTTGACTTAATTATAGGCATATCATCAGATTTACTGTAAAAAAAAGCCTTTTTTTTTCCACATCTGCTTTTGAAAGCCTTTTCACTTTTTTTTAACTCTTTTGTGTATTACCTACCAAAGAGCGCATCTTCTCTGCTCCTCACCTTGCTTGAACATGAACTGCAGGGATGCATGATATCACTATTTGCTCAGCTGATAGGTAGATAAGCACAGCTAGAGAAGATCCTGAGTGGAACTTGTGAATAAATCCAGACCTGGCAAAGACTCATACTGTGTTTAATTTGAGAAGCTTCCCAGTTTGGCAATGTATAATTGATCAATTCTGATGAGATTTTTTAGTCAGTAGTGGTGATTACATTTTCATTACTTATGAACATGACATATAAGACAATGTTTAAAGCTTTCCTAAAAAAGAGAAATACGGATACCAAACTATCTTAGAAATTTAAACCTATTGACAGTTAGAAATGAACAGCAGATACAAGGAAAAACTGAAGGAACTGGGTTTATTTAGATCAGAAAAAACTCAATTACAGAAGGCTAAATTGTGGATACATGTGAAAATATTAAAATATTCTCCTTGACTTCCGGAAGAAGAGTGAGGTCACAGAATCACAGAAAGCTTGAAGTAGCAAGGGACCTCTGGAGGTCATCTGGTCCAACCCAGCTGCCCAAGCATGGCAACCTAGAGCCAGTTGTCCAGGACTGTGTCTAGATGGGTTTTTAATACCTTTAAGGAGGGAGAATCCACAATCCTTCTGAGCAACCTGTAACAGTGCTCAGTCACCCTCACAGTAAAAAAGTATTTCCTGATGTTTCAGATTTTGCCCATTGCTTCTTAATCTGTCACTGGGCACCACTGAAAAGAGCCTGGCTCCATCTTCTTTGCACCCTCCTTTCATGTATGAAATTGCATTAATTTGCAGGGGGTGGGGTGGGGCGGGGGAGGGTAGAAAAAGAAAGATTGGTTGTTAGCAAAAGCATTCAATAATCAGAATTCTGAAATGCTGGGCTTTGATGAAAACTGCATAACTTTTTAAGTTTTAAGAGGTACAAAATATCACCTGGAGCTTGTCTGGTCCCCTGTGATCTTTCTTCTGTGAAAGTGGTTATACTGCACAGTCTCCTGAGGTGTCTTTCAGCCTCGCAGTTGAGTAATTCCATTACTTTCCCCCTGTTAGTTTCCCCATCCTATTTCTTTTGACCAGTTTTAGTGCACTACCTTCACTTGAGCATAGACATACTCTTGGGAGCCAAAGCTTTTCTAAACTAGTGCTTTTACCATATGGCCTCTTTAAAATGTAAACAGATTTTAGATATTCTTTTAAACACATACTTCAACATGGCAGAAAATAAACCCCATAAACAGAACACTTCTTTCCTGAAAATGCCATATTCATATGATTGTATCAGCAATATATTAACAAGAGATCCAACAAAACCTTAATTAAATTTATGTAAGTTTTATGTATTCGAGTTTACAGTGCCAAATGTTATTCAGCCACCAGGCTGTAACGATCTATATGAAGCAATCTCTGGACAATCAGTGATTGCGCCCAAGATTTTGTCAAGTATGGGGGATGTTCCAGGGTACTAAGAAGGGCAAATATAGTAACAATTTTTTAAAAAGCAGAAGAGGACCTTGAAATTATAGCTTAGTTAAAGACAGCCAGAAAGACACACCAACAAATTATTAAACAATCCAGCTGAAAGCACCAAGATAACAAGGTGAAAAGGAACAGCCAGCATAGATTTGTCAATAACAGATCACATCAATCTAATTTCTTTCTTTGACAGGATGACTGGATAACAACATAGCAGAAGGCAGAAGATTTGATAAATCCTGACTTCAGTAGGGCTTTCAACACTGCTCTGCATTCTGTTCTCAAAAGCAAGCAAGAGAAATGTGGTCTGGATGATTTCATGAGAAGATGTGTGACCAAGTGGTTGGAAAACCGTATCCAACATAATATTTAGTACTGATTCTCTGTCAGACTGGAGAATATTTCAAATAGGATCCTTCAGGCACAGGATCCCTGTGCCTCTGTTCTAGCGTGATTTTCACTGGCAGTCTCAATGGTGGGATGGAGGACGCCGCTATATTTTTTTATACTTGACATTTGTGGGTAATGTCCAAAGAGTAAGTGGAATGAGACAAGAACTACAAAGCATACCAGCAGTTCAGTCAGAACACAAGCTGCTCTTCAAGTCCTGGAGAAAGTATTCACAAATGAATCTGAAATGCAATCAATATACATGTAAAAAACGAAACTTAGGCAAGTTATATGAGCAATTGTTAAGATTAATGTAAAAACACTAAACATAGTGTACCACAAACTAAACTATTTCATGCTGTTGCAATAAAGTCTGGAGTTCAAGTGAAAGTCAGGAGTGTTGTGCACAAGCTGTTGGAGGTGCTGTTCTGTTCTCCTTGGGTATTGCTCAGACCTCACCCGGAATAATGTTTCCCATTTTGGTCACCACATTTCAGGAAAGATATAGACAATGTAGAGACAGTCCAGAGGAGAGCAACAGGAATGATAAGAGGTTTGGAAAATGTGACCTACAAGGAAAGGTTGAAGGAGTTGGATTTGTTTAGTCTGGGAAAGGGAAGACTGAGGGGAAGCATGATAACGTCTTCAAATATATAGAGCTTGTTAGAAAGAGTACGGCGATCAATTATTCTCAGGGCCTGAGTAGGATTTGTACAAGAAGAAAGCAGTATAATTTGCAGCAAAGAAGATTCAGGCTACAAGGTTTCCAATTGAAAGGGCAGTTAAGGGTTGAAATAGTTCACTGAGGCAGGTTGCAGATTCTCTTTCACTGAAGGTTTTTAAGAACAAGTGAGATATGTCAGGTTTGTTTTATGTACAGTCAGGATAGGGAATGAATTAGCTTATGTCTGTAGATACCTTCCAGCCCTATATATCTGTGATTCCCATGACAATGAAGCATTGATTCCACAGACACACAAAAGAATACTGTGGGTTATATCTATAGACTGCTTCTTGACAGTCATTTGTATGACTGCATTGTGGACTGTCCTGTGTGTCCCAGAAATTATAGAGCTCAAATATCCCCAGTAAAGGTCTCTACTATACTTGTTCTTCAAATAATAAATAATGTGAGTTTATACACACGGATAAAATTAGTAAAAAAATGTCCTATTTACTCATGAAGAGTGTATAAAATAAGTGAAATGAACGCATTTCTCTTGGAAATATGAAATACAGAAATATTTTGTTTCTTAGAAGAAAAATGACTGTTCGTCAAACCATGAACCAGTAAGTGGCTAAAATGAACATAAAGACAATGTCCGCTGGGTAGCCTCCTTTCTCATTACAGTGAATTAGACACCCATAAAGTTCTGTGATTTTGTAGCTGATAACAAACACCACATAAACTGAGACCAATATCACAGTCTTTGATCAATAGCAGGAATTCACTGTAGCATCTGAACTTTGAACACTAACGTAACTGTTCTTCCCATGTTCAGATGAATGCCTAAGTATAAACAAAGTCAGGGTGATGTGAGCCAGAATATGAACTAAGTACTGCTTTTCTCTAAGTGTCCATAAGAGCGTCTTTGCATTATCACATGAAATTTGTTAACGTTAATGAGAGCTGAACTGCTCCCATGAGGCTCTCAAAAGGAGAATAGCCCTATTTTCATAAATCAGCAGACAGGGATGACCGATGCTGTCTTACTGATACTAAGTACTCAACACTCACAAGTCAGGCCTCTACAAACCATGAAACTGGCATTAAAACATGACTTTAAAGTGTCTTACAAGGTTTGTTTCATATGCCTTCTGAGTCTACAGTGCCTGCAGTGTAGACCCAGTTCACATTTTCAGTCTTTTCTCAACAAGCATTAGAGACTCATTAGCTTTTTAAGTTTTGTAGGAAGGAGGAAAAGAAGTGATGAAAAATATATACGTGCAATCAAATCTTGATAGCAGTTCTCAGGATGGTTCACTCTTCTTCCAGATGTAGGTGAACTGCTTGTCCTTGGTTGACACGGTGACAGCCTGGTTTTCAGCGCTGTAATACTGTCAGTGCACTGCCTAGCAAAATTTGCACTCATGCCATGTAGGTTTTTTTGTGACAACACCTGGACATGGCTTCTGTGACAGCACAAGTCAAGGACCAGCCTCAGGACAAAACAGAATAGGAGCTGAAACTCTTAGGTAGGACCAAGAATGTGCTTTTTGCTAAGTTTTACTTTCATTGACCTAAGGAAGAGAAAAGTTCACAATGAGTGTGCATCTCTGACCAAAGCTAAGTGATCAACACGCTTCAAAATCCAGATGCCGAATGCTCCACTTAAACTGCATGTAAATAAACAAGAAGGAAATCCTTCTACCATTAAACTCCTGTTGGCAGTATTTAACCTCTAGATTTTCACACTAAGCTTTATCGAACAGGAGGATTGCTATTGGGAGAAAGCAATCAGCTCAAAAAGGAAGGAAAATATCACTTTGGGCTTCTCCCATGCTGCATTATGGTCTGTGATGGAAGACAGGGAAAACTGGACACCACAGCCCTCATCCAGAAAATAGGAAAATACAATGAATAAATGCAAAGGGATATTTTCATATCACATATAACCACATACAGCATATTAATAAGTAAATGTTGCGCATATAGATCTAGACTGGTGTCACATTTTACTGTATATTCACACAGAAATACAGATACAAACACAAATATGGGCTATATTTATACTTATTTACATTTATACCCTGCCTTATCTCCAAAGCACCCCTCAACAACAGCACATTTGTAGCCTTTCTTTAAACCTGTTTGAACTTTCCCTTTACTGTGAGGACACTAAATTAACTTTAAACTAACCTCTAATTTGGAACTGCATTTCATACAAAGCAAAGTCAAAAGCCAGCAGGTTACCACTGCAGCGTTAGAGAACATGGCATCTCCACTGATACAGTGGGTGGGGAGAGGAAGCTATTAACATGTCTGTAACACTTTGCTTTATACACAACTACCCTGCTTTTAACTCCAGCCTTGGTCGCTAAGGTCAGGCAAGACAGAGCTGACTAATAGTGTCACTTTTCTACTGCCTTGCAGCATTCACCCCTGCCACAGCATGACAGCCCAGAGCTGGAGGGGTAGTGTAACACCTAGCTGGGGCGGGGGAGAAGAGCTAATCAGGGCTTTTCATTAAATGGTGGAT
The DNA here is from genome assembly GCA_013399095.1 of Psophia crepitans. Lineage (NCBI taxonomy): Eukaryota > Metazoa > Chordata > Aves > Gruiformes > Psophiidae > Psophia > Psophia crepitans. The sequence goes on along the minus strand of VWZZ01005313.1, from coordinate 237,170 downwards.
GTTAGGGAAATAAGTGTCACACTGCCATAGCTATAAAGCTGTTGAAAAGAGAGCTACTTAGCCATTCATGAAACACTGTTATGTTAACACAATAATGAATAGGACAAGGTCCCTTATTGTCAAGCAGGTGGTGGACTTTCACTCCGCATGAAGGCACCTGAGTGCCCAAATTGCTCTAACCAAGTGTAAAGAAGCTCACAAAACATAGCTGCCAGCCCATTATTTCAAGTTTAAAATAAAAGTATATGTGATGAAACGCTCCAACAGAAATTGAATCTTCAGAAGTTCCAGTTCATAAATGCATCCTCCAGACTGCTCTATGCAGTGGGGCATTAGTATAAAGGTATAAGCTAGTGGAGCATGAAGCACTCATTCAATCACATCATTTTTAATACGAAATAACAGCAGATTTTTTTTTCAGAAATTTTAAGCATTCCTTATCGCTGTGGTTGTATTTGTAACTGCCATTCAAAAGAAAAATGAGTGACTCTGGAAGGAGCCCTTCTCAGGACCAGTCCACTGGCCCACCAGCAAAGAACAGTGCAGAGGACTGAGGGCTATGGGCAATGCCTGCTGCCTCCACTTTTCCCCAACGTCATAACTTTTATGCTCAGCACTTCAATGTGGTTAAGGATCCAGCACTCCCTACAGAAAACTTTTAGCAGGGAGGCAGTGTGAATTTCCACCCCACCTCAAACCTGAGTATTTTGGCCATAGGTACTGTAGTAACTGGAAAACGTGACTTGGAGGAATCTGGGCCAAGCAGCACTGTAGAACTGAATCATCTCTCAGCCTCAGAAAAATACCTAGACCAAGAAGGGCTATCCTTCTCCAGGGAAGTGCTTGTCATCCTGAATCCTTGAGGCAAAAACTCTTTTTGTCACTCTTCTATGGTAATTCATATTTCAAGAATTGGAAGGTAAGCGGTGTTAATTTTATAGGTGATCTTTCTGATTCATATTATTTAAATGCTTTCAAGATTTCAAGCAATTCAAGATCCAATTTTCTTTTCCTAATACAGGTTGTTGTTTTTTTTATCAAATACAGCACTGGGTCATTTCCATTCAGAGAGATCTGAATACACCACCCTTAACTAATGGGATAGAATACTTTATGCTAAATGCACTTGATATAACTAAATTTGTTACTCATGCTTATAATGCAATTATTGATGTAATGGATAAAAAATTGGTACCACAAGAAATTTTCTAGAAAATACATCTTGGACTTCAATAGCATTGTGAAACAGAAGAATTTATGCACATTTGCATAAAATACAACAATTCATGCAGAACCTCTTTTTTTTAATTAATTATATTTATTGGAAAATGAAACATACATTTGCTCATGGTATATGCAGGATCAATTCCCTACTTTGTAGGAAAGCTAAGACAATAGGATTATAGAATTAAATCATTCAAAACATGACAAACACTTCTAAAATACAGAAAGAAAGAAAGAAAGAAAGAAAGAAAGAAAGAAAGAAAGAAAGAAAGAAAGAAAGA
>VWZZ01005313.1:198718-227969 GCA_013399095.1 Psophia crepitans | reverse complement strand
GCTGATAGATGATGGAGAGTGGCTTGGCAATCACATCCGCCAGCTCCCAGCTCATCCGCCAGGTGAAAAATGTCAGTCCTACCAACTGGGAGAAGCAAACAGCCAATTATTGAAATGGAACTCCAGTGAAGATCCTCCTAATAGCTTCAAAGGGATTTGGTATCTGGGAGCAGCAAGCACGAGGCTGCCCCTAGAGGGAAAACAACTCAGGACATGATGACCCCAGCACAGAAAGTGGCAGTGCCCTCACCAATGAGATGCAGACAATTTTCTTATGACAATAATAGACGTAAGAGGCAAAAAAAGCCCTTGAGCCAAATTTTCCTTCTAGATGTTAATAAAAATATTTTACCCCAATTGACTTTTAATATCTTAAGTAGTTCTGTCAAAGTCCTTTGTAAACACTTTCTAACTGCTCAAGTTTGGTAGTCAAGATTTTTTTTACAGTCCCTTCAAACATCAACATTTATATTTCTTCATCCCAGTAGCCCCCCTAAATTATTTATTGGGTTTTTGACTTCACCCAGTAAAACAGGAAAAGCTTTGTTCACCCACCAGAAGCTGAAATACACATACTCAGCTCTAGAAACTCATCCTCTTAATTTAATGGTTTTAGAGTCCTTTCTGTATCCCAGGGCTGCATCTCATCACCCAGTTTGCTTTCTCCTATCACTCCTACATCTCTTAGTCTATAACCACAAGGTCTCTGATGCTATCACTCTGATATCACTTGCTCTTTCACTCTAAGGTGAAGATCTTCCCTAAATATCTCCTGGTATAGCAGGTTTCTCCACGTTTCACCCACTCCTTAAGTCTGTTGTTGTCTGTTGTGATCTGTTATTGCAAGCGTGAAACAACTAGAAAATTACGTATTTTGTTTGAAAGATAAAGTAATTTTGTTATTTCCTTGCCCACTTTTCTAACCTCTCTATGATCCTTTGTATCATTTCTTGTTTCTTGCAGTACCTCCCAGCCAGCTTAGTATACAACAGAATTGTTAATATGCTGGTTGTTGCTTCATCTCGAGATCATCAAGTGCACTATTAAAGGCTGAAGTTACTATTTCAGAGTAGCACTGCCCTCCACAGGAGAGAATGGCAGACATACTCAAGTGTGTCCAAAATACGATCTCTGTAACAGCCACACCGTATGGAGAGTCTTCTTCATCTCATCTGACAGAAACCATTGATTGTCTGAAAGGATAGAAACATGACAATGGTATGTTCCATATGCTGGTGAGATAACTTAGGGAATGAAGAAACCCTGCCCATCTATTCTCAGCAGCCAGTGCCAACTGGCTCTTGTTTTGTTTTGTTGATTTTTTGGGGTTTTTTTGCTTCTGCATAAAACACAATGAATGAATACTCCCTCCTTAACTTTACCACTCGATCAACAGTAGACAGAAAAGTTAATCCTTTGCTCTTTTTCTTGTGAAAGCTGCATCATGCAATTTCTTTCCATGGATTGCCTCTCTGTTAATCCGTATCTCCCAGAGCAAACATTCCTTGTTCTTATGAAATGCTTTCTTTTTGGAAGCTCCTTACTTGCCTTACTGTCTACTCAGAAACACTTGAGCCTTAAAGCTGATGAAATAATCTAGTGGATGATTTCTCCTGTAAATCCAATGCGGTAATTATCCTACACTGAGAGATCTACACCTTCTTCCTCTCAGCTTTATCTTTATTGCAGAGACTAAGAAGTGTCCCAGTCTTCTGCAAAACTCACTTTCATGAGGTCAGTAGCTGCTACTGAACCAGATCAAAGAGAAGAAAGAAGAAAGCCCGTGGTGCTTTCTCAGTGCCACTTAGTCTACTGAACTGCATCCTTAGTTTGCTGCTATATGGTCTTGATTCACCACTACTCCAAGTCAATTATATTGTAATTATACTGCAAATGCTGAGTAACTGAATTTGAAAATAGGAAGTATTTTTCACAAGGTAACATTTCTTTGGGTGCCTGAATATTTTTCTCTTTATCTAGAAGCTACTGATTAACTGCATTACAAAAGATCAGTTCCCAACACAGAGAATTAGGACTGGCCACATCACTCTCAACATTAACAGACGTGCTCATCTGTAAAGTCACTCCTTCTTTACCTTTACAAGTAGTGAAGTATTCTGAGATAAGACCATCACAGAGGGAAAGTGAGTAATATTCGCTCTTTCACTTCTGGTTTACCCTGGAGTGACTTCACCAACATCAGCAATGAGTTGTCTCTTTTTTTTTGTTCCCCTATAAATAAACAAGAGAGTGGCCAGTTTTGCTTCTCCTTATTTATAAATAACAATGCAAAGGGTTATCTCAGAAGGGAATTTGGGGTAGTAACGCTACATATCCTTTACAAGAGGGATTTATAAGGGAAATATACAGAAAGAAGTTATACCCTTGGTATTGTAATTAAGCTTTTAAAACATCTGATAATTTGGTGTTATTTGTTTTTCCTTTCTTTGATGAACTGATAAATGTCAGTTGAATATTTGCATGAACATTCAGTAGAGAAACTGCTTTTCTTCAAAAGAAAATAGCATGCACACTTATTCCTCCTCTACTGTATATAAATTCTAAATAGTACCTTGGCAGAATTACGAAATAAAAATGAATGCTTTTAAAGGCATTTGTGGAGTCTGGGGAATAAATGATAGAATTTTCTTATATTTCTCATATATGCAGATAACAGATACATTTAATGCAAGAAGGAAATAGAATTTTAATAGAATTTTTAACTAAAGATCTTGAAACAAAACTAGACATACATTTTAATTGAATTTCTGGCTCAAATTACAGCAAACCATTATAAATCATTAGGAATCAGTTTTAAAACTGCTTTCACTTTTACCCGTATTACAAACACAGAGGTAAGCTTTTACAGCTACAGATAAGTGTTAATAAATTACCCGAATTTCAAAATTAATGGCTGCCCGGCTGCTTTGGGGAGATATCATTGTGTTTCATGAATATTTTGATTTTGTGATTAGATCAAAATGCACTGAATTCCTAAACAGTCATAACTAAGGTCTGCTGATCATAAACTGTTCTTTTTTAACAAATTATATTCCTCACAAATCTGCTGATATGGAATAATTAGAAATTGGTTGCCTGCATTTACTGTAATATTTGCATGACTTTAGATCTCCACCTACTGATCTAGTGGCTGGCAGGAAATGTACATTTTGTACATTTCTAAATATACCTTGCCTGCAGAGATAATGGTTTATATTGTGATGTTAAGAAGGTTTTTATTTGCAAAAAAACAAAGAGGTGTCACTTGCCAGTTCTGGAAGACATTGATTAGGCTGTTTATGTCATTCCTATTCAGAACTTATTATTTACAGCTTTCCTGTTTCCTTTCCTTTGTAGGAGATAATGATCTGTCTCTTGTAAACTGCTTAAAGTGTGCCTATTTTCTCTTTTTTAGGGAGTCTTGAAATACATTTTATAGAAGGCAAGCATATTGAAATGGAATGTAAACGGTGTAAAATACAGCATATTAATCGAAAACGATATCTGTCAGTATAATCTTTAAATTAAGTGGTATACAAATATTTGTAGTTAGGGAAAATGAAAATTGCAAAACCATTTTTCATTGTTGAAGGCACATGTACCTGAATGTGATCCTGTAAGACATACATACTCCATAATTACACTTACATTTTGGGAACGACTCATTTTAACAGTGCTGGACATGTGCATATCTGGTTTTTGCTACAGATCTTCACTGAGGGAAGGGAGTGTGCACTGCTATCTGGCATTCAGCTCCCAGAATGGCCTAAGCACACAGTGTTCCTATAGATTCTTTATAACCAGGTGCTTTAGGGTACATTTCAAATACAGAAAGGTGCCTTCACTTTTCTGGTATATGCAGTAAAGATTTAACACATTTGTTAATACTTACTGCATCAAAGAGGCAAGCTACAGCCTACTATATAACATACTTAGATGATAGGAGAAGGACAGTATTTGGGATATTCATGTGCTAAAATTAGAATAATCCTCCATTTCAAAAAAAAGCAAATAGAAATTACCATTGCTGTGGCTCTGTAAAGTGACTGATGGATCAAGGAGAAAATACTGTTGACAAGCAAAACCTTCAGCCAGTTCACAAGACTTATAATTTATTCTAAAGATGCTATCTCTTTTAGAAGAAAAGTTAACCCTGCTGCCTGTTTTCTCCACATTGCTACTATAGTTGTTACTGCAGCCCAGTGAACAGCTTCTTACTCCCACGCTGGACAACTGGTCCTGTAAACTAGCAGATATGTAAAAAGATCAAGGACAAAGCTGTTAACTGCTCAGAATCATGCTCTTCTGATATTGCAGCCAAGTACTCATGCTCTTTATTTTACGGATATTTATCCCATTCTCCCTGGCAGTGTGGTTTACTTGCATTAAAACTTAATACTGAGTTTTATCAGCAATGTATCATACACCAGTTTCAACTCTCCCACAAATTAAATGTATTTTACTTTTTAAGATAAACAAAATCAGTGCTGTAGAACAACTCCACTGAATCCACTTGTTGAATCACATGTATTGATTGTTGCTTCCTCATTAGCCTTCAAAACTGCCACAGAAACATTAATCTGTACAGCAACTGCTTCTTCAACCCTGAAAAATCTCACAATTTGGCCAAGCACAGATTAATAAATGTGGTGATAGAAAAGGGAATCATATATGTTACAACCTGTCCACTGGTCATACTGGAAAGCAGATTCCCTGGTGAGGTCCTCACTTGGCTCGCTGGCTGCAAGTCCATGATTCAGAGTCCAGTGGAGTGTTGGCCCTGCTTAGGCACATTCTTTCTAGCCTGTCAGTAACTCCAGGTCAGGAGCAAACCCAAATGGCAGGGTGCGTTGTGTGGAGGGGCTTTCTCTGTCTGCAGAGATAGGGCACATTGCCTAGACAAGGAGGTGTGTGACCCACTGCCACTGGAGACAAAGAAAACAACAAAGAAGGAAGAGGCTCTCCTGTCACCCAACCTTAGGTACTTTAGGTTCCTAAACCGGAGGTCTAGAATTAGGCTTAGGCAGCCTAGAATTTCCTCCAGAGAAGACACTCTGTCTTCATTAGCTATATTGGAAGCTGGGAAAAAACAGCCTCCTGACTTAAGCATGCAAATTAGGCATCCAAAGGTGGCTAAGGAGAATACTAGTGAAAAGGAAAACTAACTATACAAATAACTAATAACTGTGCAAAGACAGCACTCAATGCAAATCATTAATAATTGAATTGAAGGTTGGGGTTTTTTTTGAGGTGGAGNTTTTCCCTAAACTGTTAAATTAGAATATGGAAAACAAAACTGAAACAGGAACAAATAAAAAACCAAGCTGATGTATCCTCTAGAACTCCTGACATCCGAGGAAAATTTAGTGCTTTGTGGAATGGAGACCTATAGATAGAAAAAGCACATGGCCTAGACTAAGAAAAAGTGTTTTACTTTGAAAGCTTTGTTTGACCAAGATATACTTAAAAAGTACTATGTAGGACATGAGAGCTGCTATGGTTACACCAGTGAAGATTGTCTTATTTGAACCTAAAGATTTCTGTGAGAATCCTAATTCTACCCTTAGCGGATATTGCTAACTCCCGTTGATGTTAGTTCTTCATGGGACAAAGTTTGGGCTGGAGGATTGTTAACTGGTATAATTCTTATGAAAAGAGAATATACATTTCTTCTTGCAAAGAAATAACAAGGGATAATCTGAAGTGCTCTAAGCCACCATCAGGAGAAAGAATTATTATCTTTTCTTTTCACAAGAAAAAAGAACCTACATTTAAGCTAATATTGACAGATCTCTGCAGACCAGAAAAGAAACAATCCTGCAGCCTAAGCAAAGCAAAGAGATCAGTCTCCGACATCCATTCAGAGACCAGCTGCTGGTGAAAGAGAACAGAGGAGCTGAGAGACGGAGGAACAGATGTGTCTGATGAGACGTGTGCAGGGCATATTCCTGGGACCCAGTAAGTAGGCCTAGCTATTTAGCAGATTTTGTAAAGTACCTTTTGTGTGGAGAATAAATAGAGTAAAATATGATCCTGAAGATTTCAGGATCATACATGCCGTAAGAAACTTGGGTAGCATCAGTGTTCTGCTGCTGAATTATTTGTACCTGCACATGTTTGCATTAGCGATAGTGACTTCAAAGCACTGTGGTGACAGTCATTCTGCATAATGCCAAACAGCCGAGTGTGTTTTAACAAGGGGGCAGGATTATATTTTCAACAGTTCTGGTGCTATTTGCTTTGTCCAAATGCTTAATTGTATGCTAAATTGACTGTAGACATGATCTATTAAAGCTCGGTTTTTCAAGGGTACCTCAGGGAGTTAGCGTCCACCTCCCGGTGACATGCAGCGTGATTTGGGCAGGGAACTCCCTCAGGCTCTTGTGAATATCCCAGCCTCATTGTACGTTTCTGGGCAAACATGTGGCAATCATTGTCCTGACTGGGGTGGGCTAATTAGTTAGTATTTATACTGTGTTCTGCAGACAGTGAAGTAGGAGAGAAGTGCTAACTGCTGTTGTTATTATTATTACTGAACTGCAGCAAGACAGAGCTGGGGGAAACCTCTCCTGGACCCCTCAAGTGACAGCTACGAGTCACAACCCTGTTTTCATGGGTTTTTGTTAAAATACCCAACCTCAGGAATAGCCTGGGCAATTTTTTAACATCATATATCTATACGTGCTGATGGCTCCTTTCCCTGAGACATGGGGAATAGCACATGTGCGAGGTGAAGAGGCAGCATTATCCCCTATTCCCAGGAAAACAAAGGCCAAATATTTTTGCCTGGGTCGCAGTGAAATGAGGTGTCAGAGAGCCCTGATCTCTAGTATTGCCTACCAGTACCTAAATTGCAGGACTACTTCAGTATATAGTTAAAACTAGGGCTTAGTCTGCAGCAAATAACCTTTGGGAAATTGGGATTTTTCTTACAATTTTCCCAAGTCCTTCCTCAAGAAGCAGACTGATCTTCTTGGTGTCGTCCATTCCTACTTGGGCATCCAGAGTCTTCTTTCTTCCATCACTGGCCTGACCCCCTTCTCTGCAGATCTGAGCTCCCTGGATGTGGTGATCATGATGAATGACCTGATCTAGAGGTTGGGAAAATATTTTCCACTAATGGGATGATTTAGCAAGGGAAAGGAAGAGTCAGGATTAAATTAATAGGAAGTTTGTATTAGCAGAAGACATGAAAATATCGAGCATGTTGCTACTGCAGTCCCCTGCAGATGAAGACAAAAGAGGCCAGTTGCCAGAGGTAACAGAGACATGAGGTTGCTACCATTTGGCATGTCAGAAGTCCTTCTTTATTTGCCTCTGTTCCATTGGGGCAGAGAACGGCAGTGTTCAGAAATGAACAGCATCTTTGGGACAGGATGAGAGAAGCCAATCTCTACTTAACAGTTATGTGGTATAAAACCTTGCAATTCTTACTGGAAACGATTTAGTGCCTGATATGTGTGGGAACATCCCTATCATTACCAAGTTTAAATCCATTCTTGTGCCTGATTTTGTGCTTATTAATGCACATATTATTATAATGACACAGCAAAGAAAGATCATGCTGCAGTGTAAAACAAGATCAATTTAGGAAATGAAACCCTAGCCTCTGCATACTTGGAGGCTTTGCAACAAATTAAGTGTGTTCCATGAAGTGGGAGAAATATGTTGCCTTGCATATACTTGTATTTTGAGAGTAGCCACTGACAATGGCTAAAGAAGGGTAAATTATAGTTCTACTGAAAAAGACAGATGTGCAAAATACTGATGCATTACCTAGATTCTGCCTCACGAGAATGACAACTGGATATGGTAAAAGCAAAATCTGTTGAATAAGGGGAGCATTACTATGAATATTTATTCATACACATATGTGTGATAAATTTCTTCAAACTGCAGTTGCAATCATGACTGGCATGTGGAAAAGAGCTCACAAATCTGAAATAGACTGAAGTTAGGCAGAGAAAATCAAGGGAGAAAGGGATATGTTTAAATATGTTCAACCCAGGAGAACAAATAAGCCCAAGGCTAGACCCCTGCCTGAGCACAACAGTGACCATTCTAGAGGTATCTGTGTTAGGTATGAGCTGGGGTGTGTACCCACACCGCAGAGAAAGATGCTGTAAAAAGATAATGCTTTGGGACTCAGAAGCAATATAGGTGCTACTGAAGATCATCCCTCCAGATGCGAGGGTAATTCCTAGCTGTTGGGTGGTCTCGCTCTATGTTATTGTACAGACTCGTGCAGGTGTCCATTAAGATCCCGTGGGTATCAACGAGGCAAGAGCAACCCCACTGATTGTTGCTCTGGCTACTGCCCTGCCTCATGGAGTTTTTCTGCCTGCTGTATGGGAGTGGGACCTTGCTGTCCCGGTGGCACGATTCCTCCTCTCTTTGATTAATTGCTTAGACTGTTTTGGGGCAAGCTACTTCAGACAAAATTTTCAAAATAAAGCACATCAACCAGACACTTGGACCCATGTTAGGCACTTCAAAGAGTGGACAGATTCGTCAGTATGTAAGACCTACAGCTATCACAAGATTCATTTGGAGGTATTTGTGCGCGGCAGCTCTACAAAACTAGGCCATTTTTATTTAGAGTCCTAAAGCCAAAATCAAATACTTAGCTTTAGGCAACTTCATCCTGAACCTTGGTCCTAATCTCTTTTTTAATTCTCTGCTAAGTAGAAGGATGCAAATAGTTACTGTGTACACAAATCAGTGTTGTTTCAAAGATTAGTTAGGCCTTGTAAAATGTTATGCAACACATTAAAGTATATCCATTTTTATTCTGTATAGAGAATGAAAATAAAAGATAATCGCTTTCTCTAACCTTTTCTATCACCCATGTCGTAGTATTATTCATGTTGTATATTAAACTTACCTTTTCCACATGGGTTGAGTCTCTCTAGAGTGAGAATGGAATTGTGGAACAGTTGCTTTGAATCATGGTTATTCTGTTTTAAATATAAAAGCTTCTTTTGATTTCTGTTACAGAATTGAACGAAGAAGTTGTTTTCCACTTGCTAAAAATGAAATTTGATGAAGTTGATGTGAAGGAGACCAAGAAAACTTCTATTCATATTGTTGAATGTTGGCATTTACTTCATGAATGAATGATACAAGGGCCAAATAAAACAGTACTAAATATTTCTTTTGTAGCTTTGTCTAAACAAATTATGGCTAAATCTTTATTATATTGGACGGGTGGGAACATATATAAAGATTTTTCATATCTTCAAGGAGTTTAGAATTAGAACTATGTTGAGAGTTTTGAATAAATGTTAAACTACAGAGTTTACTCTAAAAATCCTGGAATTTTGCCAGTAAATAATGAGTAAATCTTGGTGGTAAGAGGGTAAAATAATTTAAGATTTTGGAGGAATCATTCTGCATTAAATAATCCATTCTTAAATTGCTACAAGAAGTTAAATGGGCTTACACACAAATTCTGTTGTGTGAGTAGACTGAATTTAGTTTGAGGAACACTGCGAACCCACAGCTGTGGTGATCCAACTGGAACTACTTTTAGGAGTAATTACTTGCCAATAAGGAGCATATAATCAGGCTTACAATCTTGTAACAGTGATTGCCTCTGATTCTGAATACCACCACTGACCCAAAATTGGAAACTTCCAGTATCTCATGGTTATACTATTTCAAAAAAATAACTTTTTGCTAGGGTTGATGCAGCTTTCTCCCTAGTCATGTATATTCATTGTTATTCTTGCACATTAATTAGCCCTTTTCAAAAAATAGTTATTTAAAGAAAGTAAAGAAAATTATGAATTTGAGGAAATCATGTAAAGGAACATTGTCCAATAGAGAGTCAAGTATAAACTGTTGCTCAAGCTGTTTAACAGATGATATGTGGTCTAAAAAGTGTATTGTATATAAAGCTTTTCATTTGCCATAATGGTTAAAAAGCCTTTAGCATCTCCGGGATATAATCATAACCTTTCAGTATGCTGTGGAGTAATTGCTGGATGGTGTAAGGTCTTGATAGAGCTGGGCATCTCTGACAGTTGGAAACAGCTCTTTCACTTAAAAGTATCTCAAGGTTGTACTTAAAAGTATCTCAAGAAATCTAGCAGGATAATTAAAAAAAAAAAAGGAAGATATATCATAGAATTTTATTAACCATAATGGAAAATTTCTCATAGGATTTATTTGGTTGTGATAGTTTGTCTAACAATTTTATATACCCTAAGTAAGAAACTATGGTGTACATTTAAGGTTCTCAACAGAACAATCACTCTCATAACAGGTTGTCCAGAGAGGTTGTGGACTCTCCTTCTCTGGAGATATTCAAAACCCATCTGGACACAATCCTGTACAACATGTTCGAGGTACCCTTGTTTAGCCAAGGGCTGGACTAGATGATCTCCAGACGTTCCCTCCAACCCCTACCGTTCTGTGATTCTGTGTTTCTGTACCATGCAATAGTCAAGCAGAAAATACTGCTTAGAGAATACACACTTTACCACGTACTAGGCTAAGAAATCCATTGTATCATACCTGAAAGCACAGGTCTCTTCAAATATATATATCGATAAGAGTGATCGTATTCAAAGCGCTGCATGTTGTAATAGAAATACTATAGACCAATATTTATTGATTGAAATTAAATATTAATTTTCAAAATAAATTAAGTACTGAAATCTTCTGAGCATCCTTCTAAATCTAAAAAGTTGTTTTAATTTGGTAGCTAATTCATGCTTTCCCAGTCCATAATGTTAGAAAAAATCATGTTGGTAATGTCATCTGGCCTCCTACAAGAGGCTGGTATATGGAAGGTAATATTCTTTACAACTAAGCAGGATTGTAACAAAACAAACAAACAAACAAACAAAAATCAAAAAACACCACAACCAAACATAAAAAAAACCCACCTAAATTCTCTAATTATTTTCTTTTCATTGAAATATTCTGCAAGACCCCTAATTTCAGGCAAAGTCAGAGGAGAGAGTAACAAATATTTTTTGTATCATACCATGAAAACAAACAATCCTTATGGAAATTTTCCATATTGAGACAATTCTGGTGCTAGTAATTTTGCTAAAAAGTTATACTATTTCTGCCAGAAGATTAAAGGACCATAATTATAGACTGACAGAAATATCTTCCCTAATAATCCTTTCATGCACCTGAAGAGGAGATACACCAAGTGACCCCTCCAGCTCTTTAAAAAATTATTTCAGCAGTGCTGCATAAGCAGCCTCCTGCCTCTGATAGAAATCTTTTGGCTTTTTGGGCTGCATATGAAATCTTCTATCAGGGTATCACATTTGGAATAGAAAAGAATCCCATGCCTTGTTTCCCACCTGTCATCATTCCCTCCTTGCCTCAAGAAATGCTTCTGGGGTAGATCTGAAAATAAATTGCATATCACTCAAAAATTTCTCTGCTGTGGAGAAATCCCCAGTGGTCCTATCATGGCAGTGTCAAAGAACTGGACACTCACTTCTTGAAAGGTGGACTTATCAGTGACTTAAGTTGGGTTCTTAAATCCTCTGAAGGAGGAGCTTCAGTCTCTTAAGAATATATTAAAATTGGATCAATTTTTGAGCCTGAAATTTTCAAATTAAGACCAAAGTGGTCATAAGAAATATGACAAAGTTTTCCTGTCTTGCTCATTTGACTAAAAATATTTAATGAAACAAAATTGGTGAAAAACATTTTAAAAATATTTAATAATCATGTTTTGACTTTTTCAGTATGACTGTTTTACTTGTAAAGTAATTATTTATACATACATATTCATTTCAAAATACAAATATGCTTTAAAGATACCTAGAATATTTTCAATGTATTGAAAAAAGGATTCAAGTAGCCATTAGAAAAATTTTAGAAAATGGTTTCCTCATTAAAAACCTATTTTTCTTTTATGTGAACCACCAGGAGCTGCCTTCATGTTCCTCCATACCCAGCTCTTCACGTTCCCTTACGGCTGCAGGATGACCCCTCTGTTTCCCTGTAGCATGTAAACTCTGTCCTTTCTTTCTTGAAAGCCGTGATTAGTGCCTGCAGGCAGAAGCACAATACAAATAATCAATACTCAGTAATGTTTTCTGAGGGACTGAAGGTGAATAACCTATGATTAGGGTTTTTTTCCCCACATTCAATATAAGACTCACCCCACTCTTCACATTCACTCCCTGCTTTCCTTTACCACACCTATTACAGCATTAGCATGGTCCTGCACTCCTGACTTCCCAGGGGTGAAGAGATGTTTATATTAAAAGCCAGTTAAAGTGAAGAGAATATATTTTGAATAGGCCTTAAAATGTCTCAAGATGGGACTGGGATGCTCCCTTTTTTGAGCATTTAAAATCATTCCTCTGTCTTCACAAAGTGTGTCTCTGCCTCATAGAAAATTTTGGGAGGATGGACAGTCTTCAGAGCATGACATATTTAGAGTTTATCAAAGGACTTTTACTGAATATTTTACAAAAACTGTTGATGTCAAAACTAGCCAGTAGCTGTTTGCATTTGAAGTCATGTATACAGAACACATCAAAAGGAAATGATGGTTTTGAGATGCTGATAAATACAAGCAGAACATGAGGTTGACTGAGGAAACCACTGGCTTAGATTGTACCTCAGTACGTCGTTTTAGATTGGAGATTCAGAAAAATTTCTTCACCAAAAGCGTTATGAAGCATTAACACAGGCTGCTCAGGGAACTGGATGAGTCACCATCCCTGGAGGTATTTAAAAGCCATGTAGATGTGGTGCTTAGGGACGTGGCTTAGTGGTTGGAGTTGGCTATGCTAGGTTAACAGTTAGACTCAATGATCTTAAAGGTCTCTTCCAATCAAAATGATTCTATGATTCCATGATTCAATTCTGTATCCCAGGTAGGTACCATTACACTGACCACAAATGTAGCCACAAAGTTATAAAGCAACAACTATTTTGAAGTACATTGTGGTCCAGTTATCCTCGAGTGTTGAAGCTGTTCTGAACACCTGGCTTCTAGTTCTCTGCAATGGGAGCTTCAACATGAAGTAACACCTGTTAAATGATCAGTCTTAAAAAATTCCACTTCTCTAAAGCCTTTCAGAAATGTGCCTTTTAAAATACATATCTTACGGGCAGCACAAAAACATTTTAATGAATACTAACATGTTTGTAAACACAATGAAAATGGTATTTCCTACTGAGCAGTATAAGATCATTTAAATAAAATACATGCCTTTGGACATCAGACCCTGCTGGTGATCCCAATAGGATTTGTGCTTCATTTTCCTATTGGAAAACACAGCATATACGGACATGTTTTGTGAGAACTGATAAAAAGACAAATCTCTAACACATGACATCTGTACAGATTTCTCCTTTATTAATCTGTGCATCTTAATAGACTTCCAAAATTCATCCCTGAAAATGTGTTGACTTGTTCTAAATGCCTCATGCTAAGAGGCGAATATCAGTATGAGAATTCATTATTTTAATAGAACTAAAGTTTGACAGAGGTAGGAGAGCAGAATGCAAATGTCAACATTGCTGGAGGTACCAGCAAACTGATAAAGCCCATTTATTTATATTACTATATTTTCAGTACAACAGTGTCACTTGAATATCTTCAGTCACCTTATGTTTATTCTAGTTTCTTTATAAAATGACTTCCATCTAACACCAGAACCTGACATCCTAACTCAGTAAATACTGAGTTCTCACTCAATAAAATATTATTTAGGCTTAATCCTGAAACTTGATTTATTAAAACCATAAATAGAGAAAGGTTTGTAAGATGCTGAGCCCTTCACGCTGTGTCAGTGAGAGCTGCAAGTGAGAGAGCATGAGCACATGAAGGTGACCACAGAACCTCCCAAGACTCAAGCTCCGGGTTTCATTGAGAAACCTAAGCCTGAGAGCCCTGCAGGGCGACCAAGCCTAGCTGCATGCTCCCACCAGCTTTTTCACCCATCTGTTCTGATAGACCTGCTTGTTCTTGTGCAGTCAGAGACCTTTAGATTGTATGGCCCCTCTCTCTGACCCCATTTATAGGCAGTAGTCATATCTTTCCTAAATACTGTAGACAAAGCAAATTAAGCTTTTTCTCTTCTGAGTTTCTTTTCTCCACACCCAGCTGATAGCCCTTTTTACACTTCATTCAGTTCAGATTAATTTTCTTTTAGATACCAATGCCAGAATTTTTTACAGGGCAACAAAGGAGAATTTATTAGCATAGTGTGTGATGACCCGAATCTCTTTTTTCTCTCATAAGCTATCATCTCCCTTATTTGTCTTCTTCATGGCTGCAGCCTCCCAGCAGTCTACAACCATTTTGGGATGATTTGGTACACCAGACCCTCCCATGCTACAGGCATTTCCAGCTGGTGACCTCTCAGGTCTCAGGAGGGATTCTGATCCTATTTTTCTTAATGAAGAGCAAGCCGAAATGCATGCATCACTTTAGAAACAGCCCTGTGGGATATGAGTGTAGGTAGCTATCGAGTAGCTATACTTCAAACAACTTTAACTTCACATGTTATAAACTGCCCAATCTGTTCAACTCACTATGAATTTTAATTTCTCTTTCTTAAATATGTTTAGAACTGATTTATGGGTTTTACTTGATAAATATTACTTTTCTGTCCTATCAAGAAGAGCAGGAAGACTTAAATATATGTACTCGCAGCAACTGTATCTACTAGTATTTGTACAAGCCATTACTGAGGCTAACGAAGAACTCTTCACATTAATTTCAGTCATATATATTCAGTAGCATAATTTATGACATCTGCAACACTGGATGGCTACCGACTAGGAAATTCTAGCTATGTGAGACACAGCACTGAATAAAATCTGAGGGAACACATTTTTAAACGCAAGGTCTGAGTGCTGATTGACATGCTTTGTACGATAGTAAAATCTGGCAGGTGCATTAACTTGCATTCCTCTGATCTGTACACATCCACACTTGTCTTCTTAGGGTACTTGGTAATAAGCTTCTTTAAAGATCCCTGAGTAAGCACTGAAGATAATATCTGGAGTATGTAGCACTCAGTCCTTTTAGAATGGCTTTTTCCTGCTCCTTTCGTTTTCTTAAGAAAATGTCAGTTTAATCATATCTTAATGCTTTGATAATGCGTTTCTTTACATAGCTGTAGAACACTCACTTCAGTGTTTTAAAAGAATTAATGTAGATGTAAAAATGCCAGTTAAATGAGATTTCTTCCAACAGGCTAACAAAACTGAAGTGCAAGGCTTCAAAACTTGCAGGACATTTGCACAGCAGCACAAACATGCCATAACAGAGGCCACTCTGCATTTATCACTGTGGAAGAAACTTGTGTTCCCATTTGGTAACTTCAGAGAATCTATATACAAGCTCACCTACTGTCAAATGCTGCAGCTAGCTGCTTCATAAAAGTTCACTTCTGATTTTTACCTCGCAGTCCACAAATGCCACTCAGCCGATGGCAGATTTTTGGGACTAAATTTTAGTTTCCAGAACTGGTCAAACTCATAATGGTGTACCCTTCTGTTGCAGAATCAAGTAAAGAATTGTATCATGTTTTCACTGGCTTTTCTGTACCAATAAGTATGTTATGAAACAAAAATATGTTCTTTTAGGAGACAACACAATGACAGTAAAGCCCCAGTATAGGTTGTCATCAAAGAGCAGACGCACCATAGATGAGGTTGAGGTAAGAGCCTTCAGAGGCAGGAGCACACTCCACAGATGAGTTCTGCTTGGTTCACAGGCTTCCAACAGAAACATCTCAAACTGCTTATATATGTTAGCAAGAGTAGCCATGATTTTACCTTTTAAATGAATTTCTTCTTACAATACATGCTCAAATACAACCACAAAACTTTCTTATTCACTTCCAGTGTAAAATTAAATATTACAATGGCTTACTTAGAAAACTATAGCATACTGATTTATACATATATAGCAAAACAATCAACAGGAAAAATAAAAACACCACCTTTTTTTCCTGTTATCCTTCACAGGGAAGATTTATGCTGTTTGACATTTAACTTATGGAATCTGCATACTTAGGTGTTGTACGAAAATCCTTCTTCGCCATTACATTTGAATATCACTTGAAATCCACTTTTTATCATTGATTTGTGGACTCAGGTCCTCTAATAGGTATAATTGAAAGGTTTTGGGAGCCTTGTACATTAGTTTGTAAGATTAAAAGAGGCCCTTTCCTCCAAGAAGAGAAAAATTTATGATGTACTGCAATATGCATTGCATGAGATAAATTGACAACTTGCATGTCTTCAGCTGCAGTCACTTTTTATAAGTAGAAAATACTTCTAATTCCCTGTGAGTCTTGTAAAAAGTAAATATCTACTCTGAAATCTAAATGCAATTTGGCAGAATACAACATCAAGTAGGATGATCCTATCTTTGGTATTTTGCTTGAAATGTCAGCCAAGGCTCCAGTGTTTCAGTAGGTGTACAACAAAACCAAGGAAAATCCTCATCCACACCCATATGAATTTAATGAAATTAATTTAATGGATGAATGAATACATGGATCTGGAATATTTCTGCTCTTACGTTATTTTTAAAATACTTTCACCGCAAATTGCTTTCATATGAATATATGTTTGGAGGATGTGTTCTTTCTATGCCCTATGTCAAAAGCAGGATGATCAAGGCTGTAATTGTAATAGAAATAACAAAGCACAGTGATTCAGAGTTCATCTTTCATTTATGCCCTTATCTAAAGCCTGTGGAAGTTAATCAAAATTTTTCCAGTGATACAGTAGTCTTTGGATGAAGTGCTTATATGGGCATGAATAAAAAAGACCAACCAGGAAATCGTTGTTCTTCACCCAGGTGGCTTAAAAAATCATGTATTACAAAAAAAAATATATTTAATATCATTGTTTCAAATGCATTTTGTAAAGCAGTGATTGCAACCTTGAGCTACCGAAGAGGCACTTTCAGAGAAACTAGGAGTAGATTAGTATTAGAGCAAATTACGTCTTCTCTTTTTGCTCCAAGAGGCTGTTTTATACCTGTACTCATGAAATCTTCCACTGTTTTATTTTGTGATGTGTTGGCTTGATTCCAGCTCTATTGTTTAGCATCAGTTGTTTTGGTCTCTTTCTTGTAACTACACAGGCAAGTCTGTTCTTGTTGGACCCCATCATACCCAACACAGTGCAGGCTGGATCCATCTATACTGTGCTAGGTTTACATTCGGGAAAGACAAGGCCACCTAACATCAAGAAGAGTCATTACTTCTTAGTGAACACTGCAAAGACTATTTTGAGGGCTAATAATAGGACTTCTTAAGTAATAAGTCAAGATGCACATATCCTTTTGAAACTGAGAACTGAGAAATAGTAACAGCATTTCAGAATTCAGAATAGATATTAGAGTGATGGGGCTTTTGTCTTTAAACTCCAATATAGATATTCTGACAAAAAGTTCTTTGCCTGTAGAAGACATGCTTTACTGGCAATCCCAGAAATACAATTTCGCTTAGATGAGAGAGAACAATGCTCGGATGCCTAATGTAAAGTAGTGGAAGAAAGGAAATAGAAAGAACGGCTACTGTTGAAACAAAGAAGGTACAGAATTTGACATAGAGATAAAGTCTTTCTAACAATTAACTTACAGATTCTCTTTCTTTAAGCTAATTTTTAGCTGTTCTCCCCACCCTTCTCGCCTCTTTAAAACTCAGTAGGGTTGAGTCTATGATTGTGTTTATGTGGGTAAAAAATGCAAGCCCAAAGATATCTAGATTTAGATTTCTTGTTTTGCTCTGTAACCAAATGTTATGATTGGTTCTCATTTATGAAGCAGGATGAATTAAGACTGCAGACTTTAAAAGTATGTCTCAATAAGCTTACAGAATTTAAGATGCTTAGAAATAGACTTTAAAACTGCATTTTCTTTTTCCAAATGATGACCACGGGCTATACTTGGTACATAGACCTCTAACTAGGATTATTAAATTCAGACAAAATGTACTTAAAACACATAAGAGAATATACTTTATCTGGCTGTCTTACATAAAGCAGATATCACAGTTTTGACAAAAAAAAGAGCAATCTCTTTTTCATCAAGTCTAATGAATGCAAAGTCCAGCCTTTCCAACTTTATCTGTACTTTCTTCACCAGCTCTTTTTGTCCTCCACTGAGCCAAAAGTTGTAAATAATTCTGAATCAGCAAATGATGTATCAGATGAAGGATGTGACCTTTTTATCATTTTGCACATCTAACATTCCTTTTCTCATGTTGTGTATTACATTGGCCTTACAATGAACAGCAAGTTTGTAGAGCATGGACCACTGCATTTGGACTAGTGCGTTCCTCCAGTGAAAATCCAATCTTAATAGGATTTACCATTGCATATATCAGGCAATCTTAAAAACACAATAAACTATTATATTAGCCTATCTGATTAGCCAAGATTATCTCCAATTGTTTGAGCTCATAGTATTTCCTGATGCATAAAGCTTTCAGTATATTCGAATGCTTCCTGTGGATTTGTCACTATAAAACTACCGAAAAGAAATAAAGATACCAGATAATTCAATTAACTCACTTTTTCCTTGTTTCAATTAGTGGTCCTAGATACTCTAAAGAAAATTTCTTAAGCACTCCCCAGATGAAAGGTATGTTTCCCATGGTGAAAATTATGGGAAAATACCTACTAGTGGTATTTTTTCCTTAAGAAAAGGCATACTGCGAGAAGCATTCAAGCATGCGTTTATTGGGCCCTTACTCAATAAATCCTCTCCTGACATTAATTTTCTTGCCAACTATTGTCTGATTGCTAAACCTCCCATTTCTGGGTAAGATTATTGAGGAGATGATAGATAGCAAACAGTGTCTAGCAGCATCTGCTCTTAATTTTTAGACACCAATCAGTCAGGTTTCAGACCTTGACATGGCATCTGAAGGGCATCAGTTTCAGTGACTGAAAATCTCCCTAGGGCAATGGGACAATATTCAGTGTCCTTTCTAATAACTTCAGGTCTTAGTGACCTCCTATCTTCAATTCCAGACACTGTCAGGTGCTGTTTATTTGACTGTGGAACCTGATGAGGGCTAAAAAATTAGTTTATCCTTTCTTATGCTGTAGAGGATCCTGATGGGTTATGATCCTTTGCTTTTCCTCTGTAGGGGCTTTGCTGGGGCTGCCTCTGAAGTACAGCCCTGGCAGTCTTAATCCTTTTTAGCTGTGCTAAGGGGAAGACAAGCCAGGAAACAGGAAAGTAATTTAAGCAAAACTAGGCAAATTTGCAAATGTAGAGCTGATGATATTCCTTTTGGCTTCCTATTTTTCCAGATCCTTGCCCTACATTAAACTCTGCCAGGTAAAGGTCTTGGTGACATGGAGGCAATGCTGGCAAAGGAAAGAGTAGTAGTGAGGCAGTAAAACCTACAACTACTCCATTTAAGAAGAGTATCTTCCCGCACATTCATAAGGTGATGTGTAGATATGTGGTCATGCTAAATTAATTCTGCTTCTGGTTTCCCAAATGAAAAAGGGTCCATATACATGTTTCAGCACTTATGACAGAGGCAGATGTCACCATTTTCAGCCATACTTCTCTATTGCTTGGGCTATACCACAACATGCCTCACATATGACCTGCTGTGACATGTCAGTGACATTCACATACAAAACTCAACAGTCATAGGCCACCCGACTGGGAGAAAGTTCCTTTCTCTCTCTCCCGAACACATATGCCTACTCCTGTGCTGAGCGGAGCCAATCAAAGAAAGGGTGGTTTGGTTTGGGCAGTTCGGAGAGCTTGTTCTCTCGTAGTCTCATGTGTAACTCAAGTTTCAAAAATCCAGGATGCAATGCAGTAAGTACATGAGCAAAGGGTTGTGTCCAGGTGTTGGCAGTGGCATCTAACTTGTTCTGTCTTCCATGTTTTCTTCCACCCTGCCGGGGGCAGGACTTATCTGTGCCTTCTCCTGGGAGACGGTTGCTTGTTTATTCAGATGCAGTNGACACGATGACGACACAGACCAAAAAAACCAACCCAAACCAACTGAAACTAGAGAGGATAAAATAAGGATCAATGTTAACCAATGAAATCAAAGTAAGAAGCCACAAATTTAAAACCTTAATGAGGAAAACAGATTCTGAAACAACCTCTGAAAAAAACTTGCTTGCGTTGAGGGAAACATCAAAAAATAGATTGCTCCTGTCTCCAGGATGTGTTTTATGGACACTAAGCATTTGTGTAATGTTGTGAATCCTGAATCCCAGAATGACCTTTCATTTTCTTCTCACTTCCCCCAGTTAGGGTGTTCTGTATGATGAACATTCCCTGGTTTGGGGTATTTATGATGTAATGTGGCTGTCAGCGACAGCACTCACCAGTCCTGGTCAGAACCTCCCTCCTTTCACATCTGGGACACATTAGGGTTTTGGAAATCTAAATCCCACTGGAATCAGTGAATGTGCAGCCTTCCCCTTCTGGCTTCACAGATTCAAGTGGTTACAGGAGAGAGTTTATATGTCATCAGAAGGAGATCTAATAATGTGTGTTTAAATGTAATTATGAGTCGATTCCAATACATTCTTCAGAGTCTGCATAAGGCGTTTCTTGCAGTACATCAGTGGCTGCAGTGCGCTACCCTGAGAGATTTAAGGCATGTTGTATAACAAGGAGGGAGCAGGGGAGAAAGTGAATTTGCAAATAAATAAGGACAACAGTGCATATAGAGTTATAGATATTGAAACATTATGGATTCCAAACAACATAAACAAAATTTGAGTGAATTTGAGTCTTGCTTTCCTGTATGACTACCCCTGTTTGTATTATATCCCAAAATGCCCAGGAATTTACTGTAAGAGAAATCTGAGAACCTGAAGAGAACAGCACAGGAAAACAGACCCAACACCACCGGGGCACACAACCTGCAAATACACATAAGGTATTTGCACCCACAATTCAACTTAAGCCCAATCCTAAATTCATCTCCAGAGAGAAAAAGGTAAAAATATTTTCCTCTGATATTTTGACCAAAATTTTATTTTGCAGATACATTTTCCTCACATTAAAATGTTCTAAAATCATTGAAAATATATGTGAGAATAATTAAAAGAGGCTGGCATAATGGCTGGAAATATTAACAGCATATATTTTCCCAGCATAGTTAGGGGTTCTTACAAATAAGAGATTCTATACCAGATTTATAGAATTCACATAAAAAGCTAAACATAACCAGAACGTCATGAAAAATTTTGAACAGTGGTGTGTATTATACTTTGCAATGCTCTCTGAAGGGAAATGTAAGAAGCTTCAGTCTCTTAAGGCTGGATTAAGGAAAACAAAAATACTCTTTGGGAGGAGAAAATTGCAACTGGTAGATGTGGAATACTAAACATTACTAGCAAGAGATCTTGTCCATCTCCAGTTCTTTTTGTTCTATTAACATGAGAAATACGAAGATGCAGAAATATGCATCGCAGCGTAGTGTTATTTTCCACGGATAGAATTTCTCTGACGAGATTTAAAAAATCCTGGTACTGTATCGGAGAAAACTGAGGCTCTCAGAAACCAAGCTGAAACCCGAACAGTATGTACCCAATTTCCAGTCTGATTATTCTGTTCCATACAGTTGTGAGAAACTGAATAAGAACACTTCTATTGAAATGTCCTTGATTACTGCAAACAGTTGCAGGGCCACAGCCCCATTTAACTGTTTCTCTTAAAAAAACTGTTGAGCTTTTCAACTGCTAATATCAGCCTGTATCTTTTGCCTTCTGCAACAATTACTCAGTCAGTACTCCTGTTGTGGAAAATGTACAATAAATACCTCGATAACCTGAAAAACTATAGTTTCAAGTCAGTACTCATTAATAGCCCTTTTACTCTAAGTAAAATTTTGTACAGGTCATGGTCAGATGCAGGTTTCTTTCAAAAACAAGCTACTGAAAACAAATTATTTTACAAGACACTTCACAGTGCAATTTTTTTTTCTCTATTGTTACTGCTAGGTTTTTTTTTGTAAAAATCAGTCCTAATGGTTAAGCTGTAACTGGACTGTGTATCTTTATTCACAAATCCAATATTTAATAATCTTTTGTATCCAGCAAATCATCTAATCACATCTTACTTCATTCCCCTAGAAAATGGGTGATGTCCTCTGCCCTGCCTCATACAGCTCAGCATCAAGCTTTAAGACTTAATTAGTTAGAGTCAGTTGAGTGTTTAAAATTCCCAGATGAAATGTATAGAGACAAACTGAAAGCATCCTTCATTTTTTGCAGGTGTCTTCAATTGTCCTAAATCTATACAGAACATTGATGTGGTTCATATTCTTTTTATTATTTTCTGATTCTGTCAAGGTCTTTTCCTTCTGCTATTTTAATATCTCAGGCTTAGGGCTGGGAGAATAAAAAGCCCCTGTGGATGTACACAGTGTGTAGCAGCTGCTGAGATACTACAAAATAAAGGTAGAGTCAAAGAAACACACCTAAATAAAAAGGTGCTGGCAGGGAAACTCAGTGAAAACCTTTATCCATCTTTCCTTGGAAATAATAAGAAAGGTATCAAAAGATTTCAACATTTCAGGATTTCAAAATAACTGGAATTCATAAGTCTTGAGAAAAAGGACTTTGCTAAAGTGAAGTAAGTTCAGTCTTTGCAATGTAATTCAAATTGCACTTGTAATTCAGGTCCTGGAATTAACCCACTGAAGCAAAGCTTGAAAAGATTTAGATTTACCCAGGCTACCAACAATACAATAATGTCTTACAATTTCACAACTCCCTGTCTATTGGTGATACTGCCAAACTGTGGTAATCTGTCACTCTGAGGCTCAGAGTTGCTAATTGTTAAAAAATTAACCTGGACATCATTGCTGAGTTTCTCTGGCTGAAAACTTACACAGACTCAAGTACTTTTTAATCAGGGTGAGATAACAACTGAGCTCTTCTTTGAGACACTTGGGGAATGATTTTAACAGTGGTGTTTAAGTCCCATTTTTTACAGGAGAAGAGGTATGTTCAGGAGAGAATTCCTGCACTGTCCGATCATTGACTGTGATGAAAAGAAACTCTCTCAACAGCACTGTACAATTCATGTCACCTCGGCTACCACTTTATTTCCAGAGAATTAATCCCTTAGGTATTGAGCAGGGGGACATTATTTTATATGATTATATTATTATTCTATTATAATTTCATTTTATTGTTGTTGTTGTTATTGTTGCTGTTGTTGGTGGTTTTACTATTATTATTATTACTATAGTGCTGAGGACCAAGGAGGGAGAGGAGAGAAGGAGGAAGGAGCTGAGAGAAGGACCTGATTGAGGATATCCGCTTGTGGCAGCCAGGCAGCCGTCCTTTTGTGGGGCTGTCTGTGGGCTTTCCATACAAGCAATTCAGGCTAACTCTGCCTTTGCACGTTTATCATATTTGGCAGACAGTAAAGTAAATTGGGTTTAAAGCTTCATTTTTAATAGGCATGCTCTTTGCCTGTCTACCAAATAATTCTACAAAATAAGTAACACTCTTGTGATGAGGAAATTAAAATTTCAACAACATATTCAGCTATTTTTAGAAGTGTTCATGATTATTTGGAATCTCATCTGAATCTCCAGGGGACACTGGAGCCATCACTTTCTTATCTTAATGCTCATCCCCAATGGCAATTCAACTTCAGCTAACAGGGTCCCTCCACTGGTTTCACTGGGCTTCGGATCCGGCACTCTCAGAGTAAGAGAAAGCCGCAGTAATGTACTAAAATTGGTTCTAGGTAAACAGCTAAAATAATAGGAAAACATAACGAGTTCAAAATTACACATACACACAGACATAATAAACAAAATGCTTTGTGCAGATGCTATTCCCACATGAAGGGGGAAAAAAAAAGAAAGAAAAAAAAAGAAATATTACTGGGAGTAGCACAAGGGAAGTATTTCTGGTGAAATCAGAATTCTTTCCAGTGTTTTATATGATATCCCTGCAGGGATGATATTTGTTATCACAAAATATGTGTACTTTTTGTCTCATAAATAAGATATAATTTAGTATTAGAATATTGTATTTTCTGCTAAAAATACCCTGTGCAAAGCAGTGCAGTTTTACATATATTTAGCTTCCTGCTTTCTCTCTTTTAAAACATTTATTAACCAGAAAGACCTCACTGACATGTAAATTTCATTTTCTATGCCCAGCAGATTAAAATACATCTGTTTCAGACATCATTCAGTAAAGAAATAATTTGAATAGTTCATTTTATTAGAAAAAGATTTATGTCAGCATTCAACTATGACAAGAGAGGGGATAGTGGCATGTGCACAATACTGGAAACAGATTTTCCATGAAAAGTATCTGGTTTTAACAGAATTGTGCCAGAAATAACGTGAGTTTTCTATGAATAGGTTAACCTAGTAGGTTGCGGACACCACCGGTCTTTCCAGGTAGAGATATCCTCTTCCCTTCCTGGACAAATCACTCAGGCTCCTGAATTAGCAGCTGACTGAATGTTTAATACACATTAGGAGAATGTGCATGATGAGGTAGATGGGAGTCAGTTCTATCGGGCTATATGGAGCTCCACATGGCGAGGAGAGAAATTTCTTTCTCTTGGGGGTTTAATTGTACTGTCTCAGGAAAGGTCCCTTTTAGTTTATTTTTATTTTTATTTTTCTTGTAGTTTGCAACAAGACGAGTAGGCTACACATCTCTTTCATAAAGGCATAGTAAATATAAAGCATAATAAATACAGGAATAACAAGTTGGGCCGCACTATTCTGTGCTATATGATCTAGCAGCATATTATAACTGGGATATGAGAGGTGATAAAGTGTCACATATGACTAGGTAGTTTAGGGAGTGATAATGGAAAACAGATCCCATCTTATCTAGGCCACAAGTCTGAAGGCAACCTGGCTTTTTTGTGATTGAAAGTCATTGCTATCCAATGGATTTTTAGTACTCTACATGGGTTAAGACCATGATAACCTCATATCTTTAGAGAAAGTATTCCCCTTAGCACCAGTTGAACTCTGGTTTCTTCCAGGACTGGACAAAAATGACTACTGTGTTTGTAAATATTTGATTCTTTTAAATGTCATGATAGTGTGCATATTGTCATGCATTCATAATATACATATTAAATAATTATTCAATTCATGGGAGTATTCACACCAAATTCAGAAAAATGCTTGAGCCTGCCAAATTAAAGTATGCTTTTCAGAACTTGCCTAGATACAGAAGGCAGGAAGTTTTCTCAAGCTGGAGCACATAAGGAAAAGATGAAGTGGAAGAAAGGATGTATCTGTTGAACAACTTCTTTGGAAAAAAAAATAAACATAGCATTCAATGAGCTGTTAGGATTGTTATTAAAACATACTGGCAAGTGAATTCAGAAGGGAGGGGTGTCTCTGCACCTCTAATGCAGTAGTAAAACTCAGCTGCGGGTCTAGAAACTAAATTACCACAAACCTCAGATGCAAAATGCAAAATAAATATATGTCACACTGGTTGAACATATTGTAGCATTGTAATGTGTTCCTGTTCATACAAATATTTGATAATAGTGAGCAGCCAATGCAGGCTGGTAGAGAAAAACAGAGTATCAAAACAGAGGCAGAAAGAGATGAACTTCAATATAGCCATCATTAAAACTTGGTAAAAAAGCAGACAAACATATTTTGCCTAAGTTGCAAATCTCTGCTAATGGAAGAGATCTTTTAAAACACATACACTTGCTTTACATACCTACAATAAATCTCAAGAAATAAAAAGAAAATATAGATAGCAGATTGAGAAATTGAACTAATAAAATATAAATAGAATAGAAGCAAATTTGGAGGAGAATGGTAAGAGTTTTTTAAGTTCTAGTTATGGTATTTAGTAATCACTGTTTGTGTTCTTTACAGACAAAGGCATATAGAAATTTGCCCCATGGAACCTCAAAAGACATAAATCTCTGCATTGCTCTCATGCCACCCTACTAAAAACAACTGGTAAGAAACTAAAAATCTGGTTTGCTTCAGAACTCTCAGCCGCAGCTTTGAGTTTGGCTGACTATAACTACAGATTTAGAAAACAATTCCTCACGTTACAATACAGTTATAAATATGACCACGATTACTCATGAAGGAAATCTTGATTTTGTGCAACAATCAATATCTAAATGCATTGAAATTCTCTCTTAAATGTTTGTTGCATTTTCCTTTAAATATTTACACGATGTATTTCCCAAGTGTATCAATATTCAATTCTGTGTAATTATGTCCTGTACATGTGTAAGCTAGAGTGAATATTAAGATTGTATTTACTTATATATTATGTTCTGTATATAAATACACAAACACAAACTAGAAATTTTTACTGATTGGGACTAATTTTACCGCAATTTCATGCTCATGTTTGGAAGCCATTACAGTATGTTGCTAAGGTATGTGAATACTTCCCTATTTTCACATTAAAAAATTGGAGTAATAAATGAGCTTTTGACCACATTTTTCTGTCTGCAGTGTACTGCAACACTTGATTAGAGATCTCCTGAGAAGGACATTTGTGATAAGAAGGTACTGTATGTCTCAATTTAAGGATCTTAGTTAAATAAACCAAATTAAACTGACCATAGCAAAATACCGAATAGGAAAGTCTTTTGTACGGTATCAAGCATCTGCATTCCTCCTTTTGTCATGGACTTGATTCCCAATCCTTTGTACCTCCTGAAAGATTTACAGTAAATGAGAAGTAGAGAAGATGGCCACTTCATTGTTCGGGAACAGGTTAGGACCTATACTCCCTTTATTTCACGAATGAAATCAGGTATGGCAAGCCCTGGTTAACCCATTCCTGCACCAGGCAATCCCTGTTTAATTCAGCATAAAACAGCCTTGAAGAAAGCAGGCTAAAGAAAATCTTTCTGAGACTGTGTACCTAAAGCTGTTTGCCTTAATGAAATTCTTGGCAATAAAAAAATACTTATTATTATATCTCTGAATTAGATGCAGCAACATTCATCCTAAAGGACTGCAAACTGTCTCACAAAGCGTGTGTACTTGTTTGTCACGCCCACAGTTCCACAAGGAGGTGAGCTGATCTGTCAGAGTAATTTTCGGAACAATCAGGAGAGTTGCCTTTTAACACCCGAATCAAATAGGGTGCACAGAGATGCTGCTTGGGGTATTTCTATTTTTCTTTTACAAGAAGGAAATTGAGGGAGTTCCCATTGCACAGAGTTTGGAGACAAAAGCCCAGATCCAAACCGCTGGTGCAGGCCGGTGGAGCACCATGGCCGAGCCCGCAGGATTGGGCCTGAGCAGGCTGCTGCTCTTGCAGGGCGCCGTGGGGAAAAATTTGCTCGCAATGGTTTCATCACCCGCACTTCTAGTTAAATATCGTTCAATTATTAAGGCCTGTAAAAGTCAGAGAGACTAAAAGAAAGAAGAGATCTTTGAAAGATCTGAGGGGAAAATGGCATTTTTTATTAGTATAAAGATTATTTAACTTTTGAGCTCTACTAATGATAATTTCTGTGACCAAAAATGTCCCCTTATGATTAATCAATTATGCAAACCATCCCCATTTCAAGGCTAGTAAAGACTTATTTAATGACATTTTTCATGCATTTCATGTCTTTAATATATTATTTTTTCCCTTTGCTCTGACAGAGCAATCTGCTCTGCAGAAGCAGCACTGTGTGCCATCAAATAAAATCGTTCCCCATATCAAGAAACAATTGTTTATTTATAATACATTCTAAAAATTGATCCTTTTACAAGAACTGATTCGGTGTTCAGCTTGCTTCTCTGCAGCACAAATTATTCCTCCACCGGCATGTTTTAGTACAGTGTTCCAATGTCAATGGCATGAGGCACGGAGAACAACAGGCCCGCTGCAGGGGTGGGTTTTTTTACTCTCTCTCCTTCCGGCTGCCGGAGGAATGATCCCACCTCACCTTGGGTATACCCTGTCTCTAGAGATGCAGCAGGAAGCCATTCCGTCCTTTCACTAATTTGTTTCTGGGTATTTATTTTCTGGGTGGAGACTGGCAGTAATCCCAAACTGCATGTTATATGGCGTGGACTAGCGTGTCCCTACGAAATGAGCTGAGATAGCCAAACTCATTTTAGTTCGGGCCAGTCCACAGCAGTGTCCGCAGTGTTGAGGTCAGTGCCATACGTGCTACTTCACAAACCAATTTGCAAAGCCCAGTTTACTGAAGGGAGGAGAAAGACTCCATCAAGAAACGAACTGTTTAAGACAATGGCTCTAAAATATGATTCACGTTTTATGGCTGAGCTTGACATTGCATGAAAGAAAGAGGTACTTATTAAACAAACAACAACATGTTAACAAGAGAGATTAATTTATTATCGTGTGTACAAGTCATATGGAGATTTGGGGAAGATTGAAGGAAAGCGGCTTTCACAGTTGTATTGCTCAGGTTTAGTTCGCACACAAAGATGCCATTTATAGAAATAACAATGCTTGGGTCATTAGTACTGCCGCAAGTGAGTGACTCCGACGTCTTTCCCCTTGTCATAATCTGTGCTACACGGCAGTAAGACAATTGTCACTGTAAACCGCATCCTGCACTGAAAAGTGAGAAACAATTGCAATGTGCCATTGGAATTAAACAAATAATTAGGACGAAGAAGAGCATGTGCTCTACAGTTCCAGATGCATTCCCTTCTCTTTTGAAAGATGCAGCGTAACCTTAATTAAACTTGTATGTTTAAAAGTAAATATTTATTTACTGTAGATTACCCTTCCACCGGAAAAAAAAAACCTTAGTAAAAATATAAATGCCTGAAGAGTAAACTTGCATTGCATGTACTCAGTCCATGATAAAACAGATTAAAATAAAGAAAAAGCAGGATAAAGAAGTCTCTTGCATGGCTGACTCAAGATCCCCATCTAGCGTTCAAAAGAAGATTAACAGAACTTTTTAAAAACTGGTATTCTAAATAAAATATAATAATAATAATAATAATAATAATAATAATAATAATAATAATAATAATAATAATAATAATAATAATAATAATAATAATAATAATAATAATAATACACCACAAAAACAAACCACGAACAAACAACCAACCAAACCAACCAAAACCCAGATTTCTTTCCCTAAGGGTTGAGGTCTCTTCATTTCATAGTACACCATGATACAGAGATTGCCATATTTCATTTTATAGCAACTGATTGGTTTTCATAACTTTGTTTCATTTCTATTCTATTCTATTCTATTCTATTCTATTCTATTCTATTCTATTCTATTCTATTCTATCCCTAATAAAACCATGGCACATTTTGAGACTCT
>VWZZ01005313.1:138988-198706 GCA_013399095.1 Psophia crepitans | reverse complement strand
AATGTGCCATTGGAATTAAACAAATAATTAGGACGAAGAAGAGCATGTGCTCTACAGTTCCAGATGCATTCCCTTCTCTTTTGAAAGATGCAGCGTAACCTTAATTAAACTTGTATGTTTAAAAGTAAATATTTATTTACTGTAGATTACCCTTCCACCGGAAAAAAAAAACCTTAGTAAAAATATAAATGCCTGAAGAGTAAACTTGCATTGCATGTACTCAGTCCATGATAAAACAGATTAAAATAAAGAAAAAGCAGGATAAAGAAGTCTCTTGCATGGCTGACTCAAGATCCCCATCTAGCGTTCAAAAGAAGATTAACAGAACTTTTTAAAAACTGGTATTCNATTTCATAGTACACCATGATACAGAGATTGCCATATTTCATTTTATAGCAACTGATTGGTTTTCATAACTTTGTTTCTTTTCTATTCTATTCTATTCTATTCTATTCTATTCTATTCCACTCACATACTTATACTGTCCTCCTCACCACTGCTTATGAGAATCTTTAAGGAGTACCCTAAATGATATGACTAATATATGTCATGTATTTTTCTCTGATCTTCAGTAGCAATTTATATTTAGGGACATGTTTAACTAGGTTATATCATAGGTAAGAGCAGCTTCTAAGTCCAGCTGGGTTCCTGCTAATTGCTTTCTGTTGTTGTCACTGCATATGCACACATTGGTCTGAATTTTTACCATAAAAAACGAGATCAGAATAAAGCTCTTGGTGCTCATGGCAGCAGGTATCATGGTTTGAGACGTTCATGGGTTCTTTAGCTACCACTTGGACATGCCACATTCCCCTCCCATAGGAAAAAAGACAGCTTGACGCAGGGTGCGACGGTCACAGGATGTTCCCACACCTGATCTGGCAATGGACAGTAACACAGTAACAAAAATCTGGCAAATAAAAACCCTTGATATTTAATGCAAACTTTTTCGTACACACTAAAAACAGTCTTTAAAATGATTTTTTAACGTTGAAGGAAGGGATTTCTTCTGTTTCTCCTCATTCTTGTTCCACTCTTCTATGCTTCCTATAGTCTGGGTAGAAAAATGGACGGGATTTAAAAAATCTTTTCGCAGTATGCAGTACATACCTCTTAGCCAGCATCCTGTAGCTAGCAATGCATGAAGCAACAGCAGCATGGACTTCAGCTCAGCTGTGCGCAGGAAAGGGGCACTCTCCCCTCGGCTGCTCAAGCCTGGTGCTAGCTCAACTAGACCCAAAAGTGCTGGCCCACACCTCCTGATTGCTGTGTAGATTCCTACAAAGATTTGTTTGTCAAGGGGCATGCAGGAAGTTACCCCTCCATTTTAAGGTCCTGGATGAAGGGGTCATAAGGCACATAGTGCCTTGATGGCTACATGGCTCAGAGTCTCTCTCAGGTGGGAAGTTCTGGATGTATCTTCAGTGCTGGCCACAATCAACACAGGAGAAGGAGGAAGAATGTTATGGGAACGCTAGTTTCACTTAAAAACAAACCAGAAAAGGCTGAGTTTGTTTTTTCTTATTGTTTCCACCAGGTTTGTAATAAGTAGACAAAAATTTGTAAGAAAATTTCTCCTGAGAAATTCCTGGACTAGAGCAATCTGGATGAAAAGAACCTGCAGATACCTAGGTCTTGTGCTCCTTCCTTTCATGTGAACTAGAACACTTGATGAGCACATTTATAAAGCTGACCATGGTTTTCATGATTTCATAGAATCATAGAAATATTTAGGTTGGAAAGGACACTTAAGACCATCGAGGTTCCCAAGATTTTGCAACATTCCTTATATTTACTGTGGTGAATGTCCCTAGAGTTGGCAATATTTCTGAAAGTGGAATCAATTTTTCAAGAGCAGGACTGTAACTAAGCACATTACAGCCGTGCTCAACTCAGGGAGTGAACAATGTGCTCTGAGCTGGTTCCTAAATCCAAGTGGATATTCTGTAAGGCAAGGATAAAACACTTTGACTTTTCTATATTTAAACTTTCAGATCAGGAGTGGGCTTTCTTACACAAGAAGACCACATACTTCTGCTGCAACATATAAACTACCGAGGTAGTGCCTCCCAGCTCTGGTCAGACACTTGTCCCAGGAGCAAAAGAATTAATAGGAGTGAAGTCCCCAAGCACTATTAGGCAGAAGGATATAAACAGGTTTGAAAGAAGACAACAATTATTGCAGGTGATGGACAAAGTTATCCATGTACCAGTTGTCTCAACAGTGTCAGATTGTCCCGCAGACACCAAGGCACAGGGGTTTTAAGGATAGAGGTGCAGGAGACCATTCTCTCAGACATCTCCTAAGTCTGGAGGCAGTGTAGGAGAAAGAAGGAAAATACTTCTGGCAAAAGGTAAAAGGAGGCAACAACAGCTGGCATTCACAGGTAGATCGAGGTCGGAATCCACCACCTGAAGACCAAAGCAAGACGTGGAGGATGGGAAAGAGGATGAGTACCTGACAGCTGAAGTCAGAAATACATAGGAGTGAAAGGAGGTGAGAGGAGTGAAGTTCCATCAGCCTAGTGCGGCCACTGGACTTCATGGGGCAGAGCAGGACCTTTCTTCATCTATGGGGTGACTAAAACACCAAGAGCTGAGGATCAAAGATATGCTTTTGGCTATCATTAATAATGTTATTTCTTTCTCAAAGTAAGAAGCAACCACACTTTTTAAAGAGTAACTGGAAAATTATAAATTCATATATAATTATAGTTTATATTCCAATATTCTTGGATTCTTAGAAACATAAATATCTCTAAAACTTTCTAATTTCTTTTATTTTTAAATAAAAATTGTTGACTTTTCCCATTGGTCTGTCTCAGGGTAAAGTACTCTTGCATACAAATTTATACAGAGCATGCGTGCTTCCTTTAATTCACAAATCCTTAGCTTTTCCTTGTCTGCACTTACATAAACTGTTAAACATTTTGTTTAACAAAAATGATGCAGAAATGACAAAGTGACAAATAAAATGAATATTAACAAATTTCTCATGATCTTCTATGTATCAGGGAAATAATCACATTGTCACTGGTCGGTACATCTCTTCCAGCCATATTCTTCAAGCCTTGTTATCTGTGCTCCGGTGCTTTTAAGAGGAGTCTTCATATCCAAATTGCTTTCCTCTTCAGATCAGGTCTGGAATTCCTTCCACTTTGCTTCCCTCATTTCCTATGATTACCCAAATCAGGTCTCATAGCTTCCCGTCTATTATGTAAACATCTCCCCATTAGTAGCTTGGCCAGGATACATTTTGTAGGACTATGTGGTACTGTTTGATAAGATAGGAGAAAAGAAGCTATTTTCTGATTTAAAGATAGGGTATCTCTCCTCATGGTTTGTGTGGCAGTTGAAAAGTTCTAAAAACATTTGGATTCCCATTAGTACTCTGATGGCAGGACACAGATAAAACATGTCAAATTTTATCAAGGTGCAAAAATTTCTGTAGTTCTTAAGGTGTAAACCAACCCCTACTATATCAAGCATTAATTCTTTAGGTAAACCAAAAGCCTCAGAAATGACAGGATTTGTAGGGTGGAGGAGACTGTCTGACTAAAAGACATGGGCAAATTCTGGCCTCATTTGCAAAGTTTTTGTCCAAGAAGAGGCTTGCAGAAGCAGAGTGATCTCACTGCTGTTGGCAGGGTGGCCACTTCACCGGGATTTCTTGGTGAAGAAACAGCTTTCAACTGTAAAAACTGACAAGGTTTGCAGTTACAGATTGATTCTCCGGTATCCTCAGTATTTGACCATGAAGGATGCTGTCTCGCTTAACCTTCCACGTGAGACATACTGGGATAGTTTTCCCAACAGCATTGTCAGCAGTGATTTTCTAGCATTGTGGTCTTGACACACACGAGGAGTTATCTACTGAATTTTTTCTTATAAATAATTACATCTCCAGAGTGGTGTACTTTGCAAAAGTATTTATGGATTTGAGGGGCCACCTCCCATTGCATGTGTGGGAATGACTTTGGTATTTGGGCTAATATGGTCTCATAGCTCATGGGTGCTCTCTTTCTTCGGTACAATAACAATATTTAATAG
This sequence comes from Psophia crepitans, assembly GCA_013399095.1. Taxonomy (NCBI): domain Eukaryota; kingdom Metazoa; phylum Chordata; class Aves; order Gruiformes; family Psophiidae; genus Psophia; species Psophia crepitans. The sequence goes on along the minus strand of VWZZ01005313.1, from coordinate 194,656 downwards.
TAAGCTCATGGCTTTTTCTGGGGCTTCTCATGCAGATTAAAAACTGTAGTAGTTTTTGCAAGCCTGTAATATTTTCCTCAGTTCCCATCCACCAGTCCTCTTCTGATGACTTAGTATTACTAAGGTTATATTTATGTGGCCCTTAAGCAGTGTGCTATCACTTGGTACCAACACAAGTATAGACAAATGAAGACAAAAGCTGTCTCAAACTCCAAATAAAACCAGAAAACAACATGCCCAACCCTCCACACCACCATTCTAAAACTCGCTGGGGTGCAGCCACAAAAGCTGTCGTCTCAGCTTTGGGCTGGTAAACTCTCCCTATGTGCTCTTTGTACTCCAATGAAATCGTTGCTCATCTCTGGCTATGAATAGTCAGAAGCCGAACTACAGTTATATTTAAACCAGACATTGTTTATTCCAAAGAGAGGGGGAGAGACAGAAGATACTGACAAAGCCAAGAAATAAAATAAAAGCCTGACCAGGGCCTTCCTAGAGGAATCTAAATATCATTGTGAAATAGTGGTAGCAGTAACCTTCCACAGAGCTGACTCCCTTCCCAGTATCAGCAATTCCTGACAGGTTGCCCAGAAGGGAGGCTGCTTTTCTTCATCTTCCAAAACATTTGGTACTTGCTTCCAAAAAGAGGCTGTGGCAATACCGCCCCGGCTCCCCCGCGGGCTCTGGCCAGGGAAGCAGCTCTGAACTGTGCTCGTGTCAGCCACAGCAGTGGATGCTGCTTGAGAACTGCTTTAAATCGACACATTTACCAGATGCTCAGCCCCGCCAGCTTTGGCAGCTGTACCATCTGTCCCCGTGATGGAGTAGACTTGGTGGGCTGCTTGTAACTCCCACGGGTCCCTCTGCACAGATCATACATCGCCAGGACTCACTACCTGGGCTCTGCCAACAAAATGCAAGGAAGCAATCCATCTGAACGGCCCGGGGCAACAACGAGGGTGATATCTGTTAAAAACTGTTTCCCTCAATCTGCATCCCAGAGGAGGTAGTCTTTATTTTCATGTAGAACTCCCAGTTTCAGAAGAGATGACAGCCTTGGATTTAAAATCTACAAAGGCTTTTTAAAGTTCTACCAATTCCTTCTTTCTTGTATCTTTTGGCTGAAGTCTGGAGAAATTGTTATCACTTGCCCTTGGAATTCAATGCTTCTCTCTTTCCAGGCTGCCTGAAGGATCTTCTCCTTATCTCTCATTTCCACTAAAGTCACAAACATTGTGTTCTTCTAAGGAGTACCCTTGAGTTGGTTGTGGGTGAGTATTTCACAGCATCAATCAATACAGGAAACATCCACATTCTCTGGCAGAATGTCATTTTTCTAGGAAATCCACTAGATCTTTTCTGTCAGTTCCAGCTGAAGATACTGAGACTTACTCACATGGAGGCTCTGGTTTAAATACAAGCTTGTCTCTGAGAATTTCAGCTCTCTGATCATGGATTATATGGTTCGTTTTAACAGATCTTTGTTTAACCTGCATGTAGAAGGCTTTTGTGTCTGAGCCATTGATCTGCACAGTCAGTCTGATTTCCCCCACATCGACGCAGAGCAGTACTGCTCACTAACTTTGCTAGAAGCCAAACACCATCCATAAGACAAATCCAAGGTCTGCATTAGTAATGGGGATCTAAAGAAGCAATGTTACTATTCCCTTTTCATTCTTTTTCTCTCCCTTACTTCAGAAATCAGTGAGTCATTGACAGGGGTATGGGGGATAGAGTGGGGGAGAAGACAGTGTTGGCACAAAAGACATCGGATGATATGTCATTTAATAGAATCGATTCAACCCTCTGAGGTACTTTTATGATCCAGAGTAAAAGCCCAGAGCTGTAATGGCTTAGCAATCTGCAGAGCTATAAATTATTCACTTTACTGGGGGACAATCTCAGTAAATAGACAGAGGAGGGCAGGAGAACTGTGTTCTGCTTCTGCCACCACCACCGACCTGTGCTGGGCAAACCACACAGCTGTCAGTGCCTCCCAGCCCCCTCTTTATTTTGTGTATTTAGATTGGGGGTGGAGGGACATAGTATGTGGTTAAAAAGAGGTTTCAATCTCTCAAGATCGCTTACAATGCAAATTACTATTCATCATAAATTCCAAGACAAAGAGCACGTGTGACAGCCTGCAGTGGCTCCTGGATATATACCCAAGGGACACACATCATTTCCCAGCATGCTGTGGTGGGGAGCGCTGTGTACCCCGTTTGCGTCTGAAAGGGTTGCAGCCAACAGGGGTGTGGTGGGTTGACTCCGTCTGGAGGCCAGGAGCCCCCCAAAGCCCCTCTGTCACTGTCCATTCTCAGCTGGGCTGGGGAGAGAAAATATAACATGAGGCTTGTGGGTCAAGATAAGGGCAGGGAGAGATCACTCACCAGCTACCATCATGGGCAAAACAGACTAGACTTTGGGGAAATTAATTGAATGTATTACCAATCGAATCAGCGTAGGATAATGAGAAATAAAACCAAATCTTAAAAAAACCTCTCTCCACCCCTCCCTTCTTCCCAGGCTCAGCTTCACTCCCCATTTCTCTCCCTCTTTCCCCCAGCAGCAGCACAGGGGGACAGGGAATGGGGGTTGTGGTCAGTACATCACACGCTGTCTCTGCCACTCCTCTCTCCTCAGGGGAAGGACTCCTCACACTGTGCCCCTGCTCCAGTGTGGGGCCCCTCCCACAGGAGAAGTCCTCCACCAACTTCTCCAATGTGAGTCCTTCCCACGGGCTGCAGTTCTTCAGGAACTGCTCCAGTGTAGGTCTTTGCCATAGAGTTCAGACCTTCAGGAGCAGACTGCACCAGTGTGGGTCCCTCACGGGGTCACGAGTCCTGCCAGCCAACCTGCTCCAGCGTGGGATCATCTCTCCACAGGGCCACAGGTCCTGCCAGGAGCCTGCTCCAGCACGGGCTTCCCACAGGGTCACAACCTCCTTCAGGTGCATCCACCTGCTCTGGCATGGGGTCCTCCGTGGGCTGCAGGTGGATATCTGCTCCACCATGGACCTCCACAGGCTGCAAGGGGACAGCCTGCTTCACCATGGTCTTCTCCACGGGCCACAGGGGAATCTCTGCTCTGGCACCTGGAGCACCTCCTGCCCCTCCTTCTTCACTGACCTGGGTGTCTGCAGAGATGTACTTTTCACATCTTCTCACTCCTCCCTCTGGCTGCAATTACTCTTGGTGTTGTGCAGGTGTTTTCGCACTTCTTAACTCTGTTACCCCAGAGGTGCTGCCACTGTCACTGATGGGCTCGGCCTTGGCCAGCAGTGGGTCTGTCTTGGAGCCGGTTGGTATTGGCTCTATGGGACATGGGGAAAGCTTCTAGCAGTTTCTCACAAAAGTCACCCCTGTAGGTCCCCACTACCAAAACCTCGTCATGGAAACCCAATACAATGGGTAACTGCAAGAGATGGAAGAAATTAATGCCCTCCCCTTTTGGAGGCCTGTTCATGCAAAAGTGGGGAAGTGGGGAGGGTGTTACAGCTGTCCTTCTGCTCTCTTTAGTATCACCTCTGAGTAACAAAGAGGCAACCCCGCTCCTGTCGTTGGGTGCAGAAGGCCTGACTGGGCAAGCTGTGTCTCTGCACAAGCCATGGGAACAGTAAAAGAAGCAGAAATGTAGCTGGGAGGGGGCAGAAGAGAAGAGGACAGGAGACAAAACCCCCGGGGAACCGAACATCAGCATGGCTGAGGGCTGTGAGGATAAGAAAGAAGATGATGTAAGGGCAGAACAAGGGCAGACATCTAATGACAAACTCTTTTCTAGGAGACTTTAATCATACAAGCTGACAATCTCTATTGAATGCTATAGCTTTCTGCTGATGACTACAGTGCCACTATATTCATTAACATCTTCCAGTCATAATTATATTTATTAATTGTCTCCTTTTCCTCTGTTATTTTCCTCCTGGATTTAATTTCTTCATTCTCTTTCTGATTTTGCTTTCTGTTGTTCACTTTTTCCTCTCTCTTTCCAACTTCATTAACTGGCTGAGATTGCAAAGATTTTGTAAAAAGGTTTATATAAAAGTAAAGCATCCTTCACTGAGTGCCTGATAAGATGGAATTACATGTTAGTACATGTTAGATGTACTACAGGAGTGACATCTTCACTGCAAAGTTTGAGCTCTCACTGTGCTGAAGGGATGGAGCAGGAGAAATCCAGATTCCCATTCTGTGACCCTCAGATGCTCAGAATAAAATGAGAGATGGGTGCAATGAATTCTGCTGTGTTGACTCTGTGCCGTGACAGGATTACACCCAACAACCCCTTCTTTCACTGGATATGCAGAGGAGCAGCCACCCAGGGTGTGATGGGAATAGCTGCATGACCTCTCTAGCAGCCAGAGCTCTCCTGCCCCAGAGTGCCACCACAGGCACCTCCAGCTGTGAGCACTTTCTGTGCAACACGTCTCTTGGGGTTTAGTACCTTGTTGCAGACTAGATCTTCATCTGGAATAAATCAGTTTAGCTCCACTGACTGCAGGGAAATCATATCAGTGTAAATCAATTTGGAATGTGATAAAATCTTCTTGAAACTAATCGAAGTGGGCTTCATTAGGAAACTTTCAAGAGTCTAAATTGATTAAAATTAGGAGCTTATTATTTGAAATAAATTGTAAGAATCACATATATGACAATTTTTACCGTTTCTCATTTACAAATTAACCACGAATGAGTTACAAATTCATCAAATATACTTATTATTTGAAGTCAGTGGAAATTTTATTAATAATTTAGTTCTCAAATTGTGTATCTTCAGGACTTATTAAGAATTCAGTATTCACAATCTCAGATATTTATTTTTGTTTTGACTGATCCATCACATCAGTGATGGATTTCGGCTCATTAGTATGAACTTTATGTTCTTGCACATAAGATTTACTATACCATAAATAATATCAGCAAACTCATTTGTTAGTACAGCCTGACAAAATGAATACAAAAAGAGTGTAAGCACTGCTGAATATAATGTAGTTAGAAACTGGATAGTCACAAAATCTGACCTTTTCAAAGCCTCTTTGTATGAGTCCAGTTTTAGTATGCTGTGAAGTAGCCAAATCTCTAATATATTTTGAGGAAAAAAATGTGAATTTATGGTCCTTTAGCACCTTATAAATAGTCTCAAAGGGAATTGAAAGTGTATGTCAATGAGATGCTGAGAAGGGAACAGCTGGGGGAGAGGCAGAGACAAAGAGCTGGGCAGAAGGTGGGCCTTGGGCACATGACGAGCAAATAATAAAGTAAATTCAATCTCTAAATATGCTGTGGGAGCTGAGGAAGGCGGCACTTGCTCTGAGACCACATGGTGAGCCAAGAGTCAAAATAACCGTGACCAGCTAGAGAGATGGTTAGAGAGGTTAGGAGTTGTCTTCTTTTTTTCCACTCTCACCCCCAAGCTCTACCCATTTCATGCCATGGTTCCTTTTTCTTGCAGGGATTTCTAGCAGCCATGGTATCTTGCTGGAGGTCTTTCAGAGCTGAAGCAGCTCCGGGGTGCCACCGGGATCAAGCCTGATCTGAGGTCTCAGGGAGGTGACCCAAGCTTCCCCAGGGAGTCTGTGGGGCTTTGTAGCTCCCTTGGGCATGCCTGTGTCATGCTCTGGAGAGGAGTATATAACTTCTCCTGGGTCAGTTTGCTTCATTTAAAGCCTGTTATTCTTGTTCTTGAAATAACTTCTCCTGCTGTGGAAGTCTCTGTTTGCTCTCATTTGATGTTGATTTTCTCAGGCTGTTTGGTACAGCATTATTCTGGTATTGCAAACAGTATTATGGCTATCTTGAGAGCAGCCACCTTCTGTCCAAGCAGTTTCAGAATTTGCTTTGATCCCACCTACCTGAGCTTCTTCTAAAGGTATAGCAAGAGGTAGAGAGTATAAATGGCTAGTTTCTTTCTATATGCAACTATGAAATGTCATGTTATGGTTAAGCAGCAAATGGGGAAAAAAAAATCTGTGGTTCTATATGGGTTTTTTCTTTGGCTGCTTCTTTTCTTCTTTTTTTTTGAGAGGTGGGGGGGAGAGGGTCTCTTGCCTGAAGGACATTCTCAGGTGTTGACATTAAGGGTTTAATACTTCTGTCTGTTCTTTAAATAAGAAGTGTCATAAAGCACCAGGACACCAGTGTAACAAATTCACATTTTATGTGTGGATCTTGATGAAGCTAGTGACATGTGCTCAACTTATTTTCAGTGTTTCTGTCACTCCTCCTTCCTTGATGCTCCAGACTGTCTCTTTTCTTACGTTATTTTTTATTGAAAGATGAGAAAAATGCAAATCCTCAGCTTACAAAGCATTTGCAATCTCAGTGGAGAAATGAGTCGTACCAGGGAATATAGTGATAGGACAAGGGGTAATGGCTTTAAACTAAAAAAAGGGAGATTTAGATTAGATATTAGGAAGAAATTCTTTACTGTGAGGGCAGTGAGACACTGGAACAGGTTGCCTAGAGAAGCTGTGGATGCCTCACCCCTGGCAGTGTTCAAGGCCAGGTTGGATGGGGCTTTGGGCAACCTGGTCTAGTGGGTGATATCCCTGCCCATGGTAGGGGGGTTAGAACTAGATGATCTTTGTGGTCCCTTCCAACCCAAACCATTCTATGATCATGGACACTGCCCAATAATACTGCAAGATTTGTGTGTGTGATTTGTAGTCATAGTTCGTAGGAGAAAGGAGAAAGTAATTGCAAGTATATGTTGCTGGCAATGTTTCTCGATGAAAGATAGAAATACTGTCAAGGAAAAATAAAGCTTGAAAGACCTTTTAGGAGGGAGGGAGTAGCTGACTAAAACAAAAATGGTGAGTTGGTGATGCCCTGGAGAAGCTGTGTCCTCTTGGACTGAGCGTGTGTTTGGAATTCCTCTGAGATGAGGTTGTTTGCATAGCCCGCTGTCGATAAATAAAACATTCACAAACTAGGTCAAGATTAGAGCTATGAGACACTAACAAAAATGGATGATGAGCAGCTCTTTTATGTTGTTGAATAAATACACCAAGACTCATGAGCTGAAACTATTAAAAATTGCTTGTTATTAGATGTAAAAGTCCAGGGAAAAAATGAGGGCCATACAAACGAAATCTCTGCAAAAACTCTTTAGGCAAAATAAGTATCCAGAGTACTGCTGCATAACTTTGACTGAAGCTCTTCAGCTTCAGGAACTTGAACTCTGAACAATTTTTGCAAGTATTAAAGAATTTACAGAGATCTATTTTGCATATTCAGCCACCATTGTAGAAACAAAAATGGAAATTAAATTGAAAACCATTCAAATAGTCATGTTTTGTTTATTCTATCACTACTCAACCTGTATGATTCAGTCTACACAGTGTACAGGATTGTCAGGAATGGCTTGGCAGAACTATGGGGAGCAAAAAAAGTTTACTAACAGTCAACCTAGCCCATGGCAGGGGGTTGGAACTAGAAGATCTTTGAGGTCCCTTCCAACCCAAGCCATTCTATTCTATGATATATTCTGTGATTGGCAAAGCAGATGTCAGCACAGTGAAAGCACATCATTGAACGAGACCTATCCCAGGCCACTCTTCTAGCTTCCACCAAGTTTCATTGCCGTGTTTCAGGGGCAGGCAGCATGCTCTGCACACCCTCTGTCCCTGAGGCCGGGAACTGGGACCATGCATTGAAACTGTTTTCCAAGACAGTGATAACAAAGAGAGGATCTCTCACGACAGTTTAGGAGACATCACAAATGGGGACTGTCGGCTGGGATGAAACTTTAGTTGTGGGCTGGTTCCAGATCCAAACAGTGCAGGTCTGCTTTGGGATAGTTACAGCGATTAAACTGTTCAATGATCCAGTTAAACTGTGGGGTTATTACTGTTTCATTTCTCATTCTACAGTCCGTGTGCCTCTGGTATTAGTCTCACACCCTACTCACACTTTGATTTCAATTTGTCTACAGTCTTAAGGACACAAATCATGCTTATCGAAAGGTTATTCAGTCTCCAGCACGATGTAACCCTGTTCCCAACTCAAGAGCCACTGACTGGTATACTAGTACAGATGCTCAAACCAGTGTGTTTGTAAAATACACCCCACGGGCTCAACCCAAGTCCGTGGACTTTCATTGAGGCTGCTGGCGTTGGTCTGCTGCAGAGTGCACTCTGTTGCCTGAAGGATATGCTTCCAAGGTGCATTTCTGAAGAACCACTCCTGTAGCTTGGGCTGCTTCAGCACATGTAAATAATATTTACCAAATAGCTCAATAAATTGTAAATGACGAAAGCAAAGCGTTAAACACGTGGGATTCACAGATCTGCACATCCACAGAACAGAGATTGTATTTGGTCAGATAAATGCAAATTGTGTGAAAGAGAAAACACAGATTCCTATCTGCCTTGATTTCGGGCAGAGCACAGTTTATGTTTATCTGTTCATTCACGGATGAATATGGATGTACTTGTTTGGCATTAGCAAAGGGACGGTAATCTGAGTCGTGAGATAAACTCTGCTGGCAAATTGGCGGCTGACTGCCTGTGCCGCACTCCTCAGCAGGCTGTCTCACCCTCACAGCTCCTGTCTCCCTTTCTCCCTGTCTGCGCTGGAACAGGGAGCGCTCCCCGCAGGAGCCGGCCCTGTGCGCCTGCACACAGCCACATTCCGGACGGGGAGCGCTGGAGCCCGGGAAACTGCTGCCTGTAACAATGAAGGCAGTAGCAGGCTGGCTTACTTCAATAGGGGCGGGCTGACTGCCGGGCTGGGGCCAAAATCCTGAGACTTTTAGAGCCGATTGAGGGGAGTCTCCTAGTGAAGGGTCCGACCTGGTCAGGGGGCATCCTCACCGCCTTTCTGAGTCCTCCGGCTTATTTTAAAAGCCAGATAATTCCGCCAGCGGTACCAGCCGGTTAGTGGCAGTTTACAACCGTGCCGCGGGGTGTGTAACCCTTCACCAGNTGCCGCAAGCGCTGAGCCCCGCCGCCGCCGCCGCTGGGCTGCTGCTGGGGCTGGGGCTGCTGGGGCTGCTGGTGGCGCTGGTGGTGCTGGCGGTGCTGGGGCTGCTGGTGGTGCTGGGGCTGCTGGTGGTGCTGCCGGTGCTGGTGCTGCTGCCAGCGCCCTGCCCCTGCTCTTCAGCAGGACATCCTGGCCACTCCAGTTTTCAGTTCTGGGGCAAGTAAAGATGCAATGGTGGCATTTACAGATCAGGGATTTGACCAGAAATTCAAACAAACCATGACATGCTTTGGGTTTGTTTTTTAGTACAAGATTCAACCCCTTATAGGGTAGAAAATAGATATTGTGTACATCTGTAATCTATGAAACAATTCTAATAATCTATGTTATCTAGGCAGCCTCGTATTTTCATGAAGCCGGTGTAGTGTTTACAACACAATGGACAGACAGAACCCATGCAGCAAGATTACGAACAGAACCTAGGTCTTGCATTCCAATTATTACTTTTCCTCCCCTGTAGTGAGCAGTGGATCAGTGACATATTACATCGGCACAGTTCTGTTCATGTATACATTTGCACAGCTCTCGTGGACACTTCTCTTTTGGACACTTGGTGTAAGCTGATCAAGTAAGGGTCTTCCCTGGCTCCCTGCACATATGGATCTAGCAGATGGCTCTTGTGTGCATGAACTCATGGTACTTCTGTTTGTTTATTTGTTTTGTTTTAAAAGTAGTTATTTTGTGTTCTATTATATGAACCTAACCAGCTCTATATTCACACCATCATGAAAATTGATTTTCAAATCAAAATTCTTTCAGCGCAAATTTTTTTAAGTTTACACTCTTGGAGTGAACTCCACAGTAAAGTATGTATTAATGCCTCTCTGCAGCAGTGCTCCAAAATGACATTTTCTAACAAGAAAGCCAATTCAACCCATTTTTTCTTTTTTTTTTTCCCGTAACAGATCATGAATCATTTTTGTTAAACTTTACATATATACACATATACAAAAAATTCTATTAATTTTCAGTATTTTCCCTTGCAAATCTGTTCAGCAAATAAAAGTGTGGTTCAGAATCTTAGCTAAATGGCAACAGAATTGGTAGAAAAGCATCATGTATAAGCCTCTGCACATAACTTTCAGCCACTGCTCTGTTGCTGAGCCTGTTGTTTCTTTCAGGGTCAGGCTCTGACCATGATGCTGTTTGCACATTGAGATACCTTCAGCTCCTGCTGAGAGAAATTAATTACTTCTAAAGTTATCTCTGTGTCTTTCCATTTGCCGAAGACGTGTATCTAGAATTTCAGAATTTTCCTTTGGAGACAGCTTCAATTTTACAGTGTACAAACTATTGTTGCTACGAGTCTCTGGATGCTAGCCAGCACCCTTGGCCCTTTGTAGCTGTTTGGATGTGTGTGTATCTTTTGCTGTTTCAATATTAACACTAAGAGTAACTAAATCACACTGGAAAAAACTCTCCAAAATACTGCAGGCTGCTGTATTCTTTGTCTACTCCCATAGCCAAGCTCGTTCAAAAGGAGATCACAGGTCGGCACATTGGCATTTGGTTTTGGTAGTAAGTTCCCAGACCCATGAAGCTTACACAACTAAACCCTACACGTCCTTTCTAGTATCCATCACCATTTACCTCATGGACCATACTGGTTTCTAGGAGTGAGATGGCAGCCAGAGCTTTGTCTGTGCCTTGCGACATTCATTCAAACTGATGGGGAACACTGGCTTTTTCTTGTCTCCTTCCAAGTTGCAAATACTGCTGAGGGATTTTTGCATTTTATTTTTTCACAGAATCATAGAATGGTGTACTGGTTTTGGCTGGGATCAAGTTAATTTTCTTCACAGTAGCTGGTACTGGGCTGTGGTTTGGATCTGTGCTGGACACAGTGCTGATAACACAGGGGTGTTTTTGTTACTGCTGAGCAGTGCTGACACAGAGCCAAGGCCTTTGCTGCTCCTCACATCACCCCACCAGAGAGTGGGCTGGGGGTGCACAAGGGGTTGGGAGGGGACACAGCCGGGACAGCTGACCCCAACTGACCAAAGGGATATTCCATATCGTATGATGTCATGCTCAGCATATAAAGCTGGAGGAAGAAGAAGGAAGCAGGGGACTTTCAGAGTGATGGCGTTTGTCTTCCCAAGTAACCATTACGCGTGACGGAGCCCTGCTGTCCTGGGGATGGCTGAATACCTGCCTGCCATGGGGAGTGGGGAATGAATTCCTTGACTTGCTTTGTTTGTGTGCGTGGCTTTTGCTTCACTTATTAAACTGCCTTTATCTCAACCCAGGAGTTTTTTCACTTTTATTCTTTTGATTCTTTCTGCCATCCCACCAGAGAGGAGGGAGTGAGTAGCTATGTGGGCCTTAGCTTCCAGGTGGGGTCAAACCACAATAAATGGTTTGGGTTAAAAGGGACCACAAAGATCATCTAGCTCCAAACCCCCCATGGGCAGGGACACCCTCCACTAGACCAGGTTGCCCAAAGTCCCATGCNTTGAACTTCATGATGTTTGTACAGGCTCACCTCCCAAGTCTGTCAGGGTCCCTCTGGATGGCATCCCTTCCCTCCAGTGTGTCAACTGCACCACACAGCTTGGTGTCGTCGGCAAACTTGCTGAGGGTGCAGTCGATCCCACTGGCCATTTCACCAACAAAGATGTTAAACAGCTCGGGTCCCAGTACTAACCCCTAAGGAACACCACTCATCACTGGTCTCCACTTGGACATCAAGCTGTTGACCACAACTCCTTGAGTGAGACCATCCAGCCCGTTCTTTATCCACTACTGGTCCATCCATCAAATCCATCTCTCTCCAGTTTAGAGACAAGGATGTTGTGCGGGATGGTGTCAAATGCCTTGCACAAGCCCACGTAGATGACATCAGTTGCTCTTCCCTTATCCACCTACGCTGTAAGTTGTAGAAGGCCATCAAATCTGTCAGGCACAACTTACCCTTAATGAAACCATGTTGGCTGTCACCAATCACTTCCTTATTTTCCACATGCCTGAGCATAGTCTGTTGTGACTTTAAGTTACTTTTAGCTTGCATGCAGACCTAAAAAGACTTCTGAAATTAAGTCAGGAAGCAGAAAAAATTAAATGCACCCTGACATGGACCAGATCATCATCACACCCAAAGTAGCTTGAAGGGAGCAGAAACTGTGATCCATTCTTTCAAATAAGCTGTCTCTGCTCCTGATGACACTGAGTGAAGGAAAAGGAGAGAATCCTGCCCTGCAGGTGATTAATGCTGGTTTTGTCATTTCCATGGGCTCAAAGGTTTATCTGCCAAATCACAGGGGAACCTTATAGTAAGGCAGTGTAAGACCGAGGGTGAGAGGAGAGAAGTTTGTGTACCTGAGTATGTTGGACCTGAAATGCCAGTTCCAGACAGACCATTTTTGAGATAAAAAACATTTGGTGGGAATGGAATAAAATATTTAACTTCAAGTTTCAGCCTTCAGTTGAAGGCAATTTTGAGAAATGCTCTGATTTTTGTTTCATTCAGAGTTGGTTTGTCTTGAAAATATCAAAATAAAATTGAGACGAAATTTAGGGAAAAAATCTGAAATCTATTTCCTTCCTGCATCAAACAATCAAAATTGTTTTAATTTTTTTTTCTTCAGCTTTCTAAATGGATGAGGAAATTTACCCAAAACAAAAGTGTGTATTTTGCTTGCATCAGCTCACCGCAGTGTGCATGCAGCACGCAATCCGGGGGTGCAGCTGATGGAGCGCTTAAATCTGGGAGGCAGGAGGGATAGCAGGCCTAGCAACTGGAAGGAGGGCAATGTACCACTCCGCTGTAAGGCACAAAACAAGTTGGGAAAATGACACTAGTCTCAGAGAATTTGAATTAAAAAAAAATAAAAAATTACTGAATTGTGAATTATTCGTCACACTAGCCATCTTCTGTAGGATCAGGTTCCTCAGCTACATTAGGCAGGAAATGGTCTCTTATCTGCTTTTGTTTTTCACAGAACACTTTGATCAGAAATTGTACCTAATCTTACAAGATGGCATCTTAATATACAGCCACAGTGATGTTCAACTGAAGACTGGATCCTGTCAAACCCCGTTTGAAGTATCCATACCCACAAATTTTCCTGCCCTGCATATAAGGAAACCAAGCAGTCACTTCAGTCTTTCTAGTAGTTTCAAAAACCTCTTTCTATCATGAAGACTCAACGCTTCTTACCTTCATCCTTGCCTCCTCTTGGTCTGCTTTTCTTACTGAAGTATTTGAATGCCTTCCAGCAAGACATTAAGTGACCTCACAGAGACCTGTCACATGTTGTTCTTTCCATCTTTCTCTCATTCCTTCCTTGTGGAAAAATATTTGTCCAACTTGTTGATTCATGTAGTTATGAAAGGTAAATAGCAACATTTGAAGCAGAGCATGCAGGGTTTCACCTTTCATCCAGAACGTCTTTTACGGACAGCAGGGTAGGGAACAAAGTATGAGAAATGCATTCCAAAATACAGAGTCTCACAGATTTCTTAACATCTTCAAAACCAGAGCAGAGACTAAGCCATCGTAGCCACTCAATTCTTTTTCTGTTATATTAGCATATAACAGGAAACAAAGCACATATAAGCAGAATTCTCATACCGTATTTCTGTACTGACATAAAATAGGACAGAAAAAGAGTACTCAGCAGAGTAAAAAGAAAGAACACATGCAGAAAGACTCTCAAAACTGCTTTAGAAACAATGCTAAAAAGAGTTGGCCAAGCCTCTGCTATGTGCTCTACTTGGCACAGAAGAAAAGCACAGGCTGCTGCCCTTAATGGTTAGATACTGACAGCAGTTTTAAAACACACAAATGGCAAGGAAGTGTCCAACTAAGATTCAGCTCCAGAAGAAACTGAGTTCAATAAAAGAAATTACTTGGAATCCGATCCAGCAAGGTGAACCTCAAGACAGATGTTAGCTGGCTGCTCTACCTGCTCCATAGGGGAGCTACCTGTCTCCCAACAGAGCACTATACCAGGACAGCATAAACATGTGGATATGTCTACTTAAAACACGTTTGGGTAGCTAAAGCTGGCACATCAGCTTCAGGCTGCCACAAGCCTACTCCCCATTTAGACCCAGCGGGGCATTTTCTGCTGAAGGTGAGACTATGACTTAGGGGAGTTTGAGGTTCAGCAGCCTCTTGGCCTGAAACAAGTCTGCACCTCACATGCTCCAAAAAAGTAGTGTCAATGCTGGGGTGAAATGAAGCTGTGGGGAACATATTTCTCCTACTGAAGAACTGCCTCTGTGGGTAATGCAAACCAAACCCATGGGGTCAAAACCAGGATTGCCATAACAGAGAGTGCGACTGTAACATAATGACATAGATTGTGCATTTTATACTAAACATTCATTAGGTTAAAAGAACAGAAATAACCCAGGGAACAAATCCCCAGTTCTTTTCCTGTTGAGCTGACAAGTTCTTATCACTACTGATGATTATTTTGAAATTTGACAAACCAAAAAAGCCCATGTTCTTAGACATGAAAAAATTCAAGTGAGAAGTTACAGGAAACTTTAATGGTCACAAAATGTGCAGTCTCTCAAATTTGGCTGACAAAATCACTTCAGCTGACAGCTTCCATTGTTAGAGATGTAATGGGTTGAAAAAGAGATAGAAAGCAAATTATAGGCTCTCTACAAATCAAACCCACCCAGCACATTTCTGTGGCATGCAGCAGTCGTTTCTACAGGTCTTTGCCAGGGAAAGCCTGGGGTAGAAGGCATGCTGCACCTGCAAGAGGCTGACGTGAGACGTTTGTGATATGAATACACTCGTTCACCAGAAGTACCTTGCAGGGACATGGTATAAAACTCGTAAACTTTCATTCTTGGTTCACAGTGTTTAAGAATTTATTTTTTCAACTACATCACCAGGCACATATTTTTGAAGGACTGTTCCATACCCTCCCTGGATAGCACTCTGTAGTTTACCTTGCTTTGCTAAGATAAATTTGACATGACCTTTTCCCTTCACCTGCACTTTTATTTTGAATACCCCGTACTGGTAAAGCACACTTTTTGCTGGGGAGCCAGTGTGAAGAGAGCAGAGAGTGGCGGGAGGAGGCAGTGGGGCAGAGCCACAGCGGGAGCCAGAAAGGAGCCCCCGGATGGTTTTTTCAGCACCTGCTCTGCTCCCTCCAGGGACACTGGGAATAGCTGAGGGGTGGAAGGTGTGTCAGCATCTGCTGCACAGATAGGAGGTGAAAGTCCCCTCCCGACCTCTTTCTCCACTCGGTAATGGTGGCAAAAAGGTTGTGACTGGCTTCGTGGCAATCATTTGCCATCACCATCTGATTTAAAGCCACTATTGCAAATGACACGCAGAACTCATTCCTGGGGCAGCTCTATTCAAAGCAGCACTTCACTATGCTGAGTGAATGCTGATGAATGTCCTTTAATTAAAGTGCTATAATAAAAAACACAGAACATCTGCGCCAAGGTGCTAGGTACTCTGTCTAAACAGATGTCTAATTTTAAGCTCAGTCATATTACAAAAATATTATATAAAAATTTCAAATAGGAAATAGAGTTGCTGCTTTTCATATGTGCATTGTACTTCTCTTTACTCAGGGCAAATAGTCTCAACCTGCATTTGGTTTTACCTGAAGTTCAGCGAGCTGTTCTCCTTTGGGCTTCCAGTTAAGCAGCTGACGTGCTCTGTTGGTAGAAGACTGAAAAAAAATCCCCTTTCTTTTATTGCCATTTGACATCATAGTATTTATTACACCTAAAGTACTAGAAACAAATATACTTGCGGACATGAACTTTTATGATAAATTTGGTTTGCAGAAAACATTTGGGATTGCTTGCATTGCAAGCAATTTTTTTGGATAAGAGACCTTTACTTGAAAAAAGCTGACCTTGCTAAACAGCTCTGCAGTGTGCCACGAGTCTCTTTTCAGTATTGAGCCTGTGGGCTTCAGCATAGCCTGACTGCTGACCTTGAACACACCCAACTGCAACATAATCCTGAACTCCGCACCAGAGAGGCAGCAGCGCTTCTAACAGGTATCTTCTGCAAAACACAGAGCAAGATTTGATCCTGTAAGAAATTAGCTCAAAAAAGAAGAAACTTATTTCAGGGAATCATCCGGCAGATATTCACAAGCCAGATTCACATACCAGTATCCTTCACCCTGTTGATTTTATAGCTTTGTCTTCAGAAAGGAAGTTACAGACTGGTACACTTGCTGCTCCTCCTGTCACTAAAAACTTCCCAGCATCTACCACTCACCAAAAAATGCAATGACACCTTCCACCCTTAGATGAAGACTTCTTTTCTTTACCTTTAAGGTTCACCTCGCTTCCATTCCAGCCTTGATATCACAACTCATCTTGGGGCAAAATGCCAGCTCCGGTAGATTTTGCTGAAAGGTCAGAGCTCTGGAAACTGTCGGCAGCCATCTGGGTGCCAGGGGAGTGCAGGGTGCCCCAGGCAGCAAGGTGTGCTTGGTACCATTTTGGTAAAAGGTTTCTGAAGTAAAGCCCTCTGCTAAAAATAGCTTCACTTAAGGTTTGTCACATTCTGCCACAGTTTTCTGGAAACCCAGAGAAATAAAAACATGTTTTGATTGTGCCTCCTGATGGCTGGAAGCTTACCCCAGCTACAGCTTGTCACTCACTGCCCTACAGGGAGAACAACAAGAGGAATAACAACAACATACTAAAAAAAAAAAACAACCACAAACCCGCACAGGAGAAAAGGGGAAGTTCTCTGAACAGGGAATTGTCAGACTCACTTGAAAACCTAAATTATAATGGGAGGCAGAGGTGCCAAAAGACCTTTTGTCTGCCATTTTTTATGTGAGATAGGTTGCTTTTTCCACAGGAAGGTGGAAATAACCCTGACACTCACCCAGCAGCCACCAGAGCTGTAATCTGGGTAGAAAAAATGGGGTGGGGAATAAAGCCCCTTCTGGGGAAAAACTGATTTGGGAAGGTGAGAGGGAGAGGGCGAGGGATGTAAAAAGAGGTGCAGTCTGTGTGCAGCAGAAAATCCAGAAAATGTTCAGTTGTCAGAAAGGACACAAATGGTGCACATGGATGACCACAGGAAGGGGATGGAGGACCTACGTACAGCTCTCCTAGGCCAGGAGAGCGAATAGATCCAGATGTGGGGAGAGAGAGCAATTAGGGCGATGGCGAATGAATCCCAGGGAGAAGTGGTGGGGAGGAAGAGACCGGCGGAATCGGGAAATGCAGAGAAGACTGGAAGCTGGAAGGATTGTCTCTCTCCTTTCCTGATGGGCTGAGTGATCCCCAGGTCCTCTGGACTGGCTGAAAGGCTGTTGTCTTCTAGACTACAGCCACTGCATATTTAGGTTATCTCAGACACATTCTCCTCCTGCCTGAAAACTTTCCTAAGTAGATTTTAAATTTTTTCTCATGTTTGTCCCAGATTTCCTGGCATGCAGCAACCTGATCAGAATCTTTCCTCAGGTATTCCAGCCTACGTGCTATGTGCCTGCAAATCCTGAGCAACTCCACTGCGAAGTGACTGCCAGCACTTTCAGGAAGAAGCAGCTGTGCTGTACATTAACTTTTCTGCACGTCTGGGAAATCCAGGCTGTCCCAGGCCCGTCTGTATTCACAGTATGTGAACAGTGGGGGTCAGTATGAAGTTACTGTGAAGGCACCGCACAGCCGGTGCCAGGCGGTCTTTGCACACGGACCTTTAAAAAAGACACGGGTTTGCTTGTTTTAATAAGATCTTCCTAGGTTTTTTTTGTCGAGAGATGTAGAATTAACTCATGCCTCTGGCTGTCGCTCAAGTAGGCCCCCATTGCCTCCTGGGAAAGCGTTACTGAGGCATGCAGCAAAAAGCAGTGCATCCAATTTAATTCCTTTCTCCTTTGACTGCTCCCAGGCTATTTTCTTATGTTGCCTGAACATGGCAATTGGTTATGCCAGTGCCCCATTTCCTGCCCTTTATATAGTCATGCTCTGTGACCTGCCCCATAATACCAAAAAAGAAACCCCTCCAAGGAAATATCTGTTGCTCCAAGGAAATACCGGCTGAGCAGTTAGAGCTCTCTGCATGGGGTCGCAGTGAAAGGGGAGAGGCAGGGGCTGGGGGAGCAGGTAGTCCAGCAGGATGGGAGGACAGAGCCTGGCAGTCACCTAGGTGGGACGTCCTAGAGGCTGTCTGGTTTGCTGTCATGGCTGGGCTGCTAGAGCCCTGGAGCATGAGATCAGAGTGCAATAGCTGCCTCTGATTTATGTCTGCAGTACCAAAAGTGCTGGGCAGCAAGGAGTAAGTGTTCCTGCGTGAATAGTTTCTAGAAGGGGAATGGCTTGATGGAATGAGAGGAACAGAGAGGAGCTAGAAAAGCTGTCACATGATTTTATTGTGCCATTGACCCTGTCAGGATGTGGGGGTAGACCACTGGGTGTATGGCTCTACAGAGAACAACTTGAGCTTTCCACAGCGCTCCTTAATTGATCCAAACACAAATGGAAACCCAGTTCTGTGGGCTGTAGAGTTTCAGGCAGCTACACAAACAGGCAGCCGTCTCTCTCCTTCCATTACCCTGTCTTAATGGTTTGCGCCTATGGGGCCTCTGGGCTTGCATGGGTCTTATATCTTTGTGAATGTTCATCATCTGGTCTTTAAGCTATGTCAACCTTTGTCATATGAAGGGTAATACCTTTGTCATCATAAATTTATGGTAATTGCATACAATTCCTGCAAACATACTTCTGCTTTTTCTGTACTCTCCACGGACATCCATACAGCCTTATTCAAATCTACCATAAGATTTACCTCCGTTGTGATGCCCTGCTACCTGATTACAGCTTGGCTGCGAGTGAACTGAGTCAATTCCTTGTTTTCCATAAGGATCACAGCAAGGGAAGACACAACAAATGCCGTATTGATCTATTCTGTTAGTGTTTTGCAACTTAGCATACACAATTCTCAGAACAGCAAGCCTTCTAGAGCAAGGATTTTCTTTTTCTCCTTGTTTGTAGTTTCTAACACAACGGAGTCCAAATCCTTGATGTGTGCTGTGTTATAGAACAACAAATTACTGTCCTTTTTTGGTAGCAAAGAGAATGAAGCAGATAAGGAGATGAAGCTTTATTTCTAAGGACAGTGAAGAGTAAATGACTCAGATGAACATTCTGTGGTCCAGTGCACCTGAGTTTGCAGGTAGTATAAATGGTCTCTTATAGGCTTCATTGTCTTCATGCACACAGTGCAGGACCAGCATCCAAGAAAAAGAAAGTATAGGTTTATGTTAAGAAATGGCTAGCATGAGAAAAAAAAGAAAAGGTCTCTCATCCCAGCATGAATACTCTGAAGAGTGCTGCACGGATTTGTGCTTGGATCTCTGCCATTTCTAACCTACGTGAATGGGTCTAGACAGATGTTCCAATGTGAACCAGTTAAAATATTAAGACTGAAGTGTTTCAAGAGCAGAATAAGCTATGTGTCTATTAGCTGGAGAGGAGGAGATATCAGGAACAAATGGATTTTCAGAAAACATTTTCTGAGTGTGATGATGTAATGGAGTACCAGGGAGGAGGTAGATACCTTATTTAATTAGACAGTCTTTGCCTTCTCTATTATTTGTTTCCTTTCCTACTACATATTTATCTTTGAAAGTAATGCAGGAATTAACCAGAACAATATTGGGAAAAGTGACACTGGTGGAAAAACAAATACTGATTGTACTTGCATAAATGTGTGGGCACAAAGGTTTATGCACAAATTGTGTGTTGACCGCTTGGCAATATCTTTGCTTTTCCTCTTGTTTATTAAGAAGTTCTAATTTAAGCAGTGAAAAAAGCATATGACTAGTTATATCCAATTCTGATGCCTTTTTTTTTTTTTAGTGAGGACGATTCAGCATGTGGTTCATGTTTTGTAGGAATGTGGTAAGTATTTATGTAGCTCAAAGCCTTTCCTGGTCGCTGAAAGTCATGTTTCTGTAACTAACAAGTCATAACGTGTTCATTTTTCATTCTTACTGGGTCCTGAGGATGTTTAATCTACAATGTAATCTGAACAAGTCTAGAAAATTAATGTTGTTAATTAGTAACTATTTTTGTTGCGAAGATTGAGATGTTTCCAGTCAACATGAGTAAAAGACTATTCTATACCTTGAATGTTTTCCTATTTGATTCTACTTCAAAAATATAAATATTTTATGAAAAATGCTAGAAATAAGGAACATTTTCCAGCTGCTGTGGTAAATAAATCCCATCAGGCCGTTCATAACAAATAACCTTTTCAGTCTGCAGTTGGTTCTGTTTGCAAACTGTACACAAAACGTCTTTAAGTCTTAGAAATGTTTCTGTGAGGACACGCAGTATGTATGTCAGCCCAAGGCTTCTTCCCCTGCTTCGTCTGTTTGTTCCTCACTGTTGGTAATATGGGCTTTGTCAAGTCCTGCCAAATGGGATTGCTTCTCATCTCTGGTCAGCTGAAACTTAATAAGTGAAAGGGAATCTGAGTATCATTAACAGTAACTGAATAAGCAGGATGAACTCGAATGTATTTTTTAAGTTAGCAAGTTAGCTGCCCAAATACCTGTTACAACACTTTGTCCAATTCCTCGTCCAACACTGTTCATGAGTGGTTCTATAACAAATTTGACAACAAAGAACCAGACATTCTTGTGAAGCTATTTTAGAAAGCAAATATAGCTGTGAGTGAGCAAATTCAGGGAAATTGAATTTGATAATAAATGTGGAAATTAAAAAGGCCTAAAATCAGCTAGAATGTATTTATTTTCCTAGCTGTAACATTTGTACTGTGCTTGCTGCTACCAATGGCTTCTTTTTTATATAAAATCCATACCTGAGTAGTTGATACCAAACCATGTTCTTGATGTTTTGTTACTTCACCATCCAACTAGTCCTATCTTCATCACGCACTGCTTTTTGTTGGTCTCGTCCGTTAGTTCCACACTGTCCAGCTAGGTGCCCGCCTGTTGTCTTGCATAACGCAGCTTGCACTTGCTGCAGCCATCTATGTATATCACAAAACAAGCAGTTACAGCTACTGTGCTCCACTATGTGTGATTTGTTTGAAAATGAAAATTGTCATACATCTGTGAATTTCAAATGAATTCTGAATATCTGTACCATGTAGCAATTTATAGCATTTGCCCTTAATACTTGAAACAAGGCTTTTGTTGGGAAGCAAACTGAGGATCCATCTACATCAGATATGCATGCTTGTATTTTTTTATTGCACTCATGGACACAGTGATTACAAAAAGACTGCTTTATGCATTCAAAAAGTGATACCATCACTGATCCCCAGAGTAGGAACTTGTCTGCCATGTGGACATCTTGATAATTAAACACGATTGCCAGCTGTGGGCAGGGGCAGGGTTGGTGCTTGCTTCGGACAGCAGACTGCTGAAGGCTGTTACTTGGCTGTGACCCTCTACCTTGCCTGTGGCAAAATCAGGAAAGTCACTGTTGAAAGATGAGGGCATGTGTGGGAAGCCCAGCCCTGCAGGAGTGTGCAGTCCTCCTCTCCGGCTGCAGCAAATCCAGCAAAATTTGTACCTTCCTGAGCTTTCCATGGTGTTTCTGCCCTTTCCTACGGTTGAAGCCCTGGATCCTCCATCCTTGCAGTGGCAGAATTCAAGTTTACCAATGCATTTGAGGAGCCTTCAGCTGTCACTGTGTACTGCAATTCCACACTTCATGATTAAAATATCTTTTTCATCCTTCTCCAACACAGGGCCTTTTCTGTTGATGACCTCACAAAATTTTCTGCATGGCTTCTTTGGCCTGAAAAGCAGCACTTTAGGGATTACTAAACTGCAGTGTATCCAGATTTTATCCAGCATTACAGATGATAAAAAAAATCCTGAAAATTATTATCTTTAATGGTGAAAATGAGTGGTGGTGTTTTATAAAAATACATATCTCGTGTCTTTCAATGAGTATGAACAGGTGGGTAGATTACTTCTTGAGTTGTATGATATAACCAGTAGAAAACTTAACACAGGACTTGTTCTGAAAATGAGAATTAACCAACAGCTGATTAGATTATTATAACTATTTATTTTAGCTGTTTGATGTTTATTCAGTTCAGCCTCCCATAAGGACTGTTAGACTGCATATGCAATCACCTTTTCACTTACCTGTTCAGGCTAGTGGGGAAGAATGAAATTAACTCCTACTTTGTTAATGACTGCATGATTCTGGCCTGCTATCAATAAAGACAGACTTGACATCCCTGGAAGTGTTCAAGGTCAGGCTGGATGAGGCTTTGGGCAACCTGGGCTAGTGGAGGGTGTCCCTGCCCATGGCAGGGGGGTTGGAACTAGATGATCTTTGAGATCCCTTCCAACACAAACAATTCTAGGATTCTAGGATTCTATGATATAAAATCCAAGTTCTAGACTTGGAGACAAGATAGACACTCTTAAAGGTCCATACTTGCTCAGAGCCAGCTCAGGGATTAAGCTGCTTTCTAATGTTTTCTCAAAGATTAACTAGGCAAAGCAAATATACTTATTTTCAACACCCTGTTTTCTAGAGGATATCTGCAACAACTCACCATAAGTTTTTAAATTTCCAGATTCTCCTCTTTAAATAGATAAATGGCCTGGCATTAAAAGAGACCCATAAGACAGCTAACTTCATATCATTTTATCATGCAGTTTTGGAAAACATTTGCATAACTGAGTATTTAAGAGTTATATAGATGCTTCATACGGTTCTGCTGAAATGTATGCAAACAACTTTCCTTAATTACTGCAGTGCTTAAATATCTGCTTAAGGATAATCTGCTCTCTTGCAAGGTTCAGGTAGACAACAGAAGTAGAAACCCAGCTGTGCTGTGCCTCCCTTTGATCCTTGTCAGACTTCTGGGGAAAGTATTTTGCCATCTCTCTCCAGAAGATAACAACAAATTCCTCCTGATCTAAGGGGCATCAAGGCTTCATTCAGCACACGTGGCTGCTGCTGGCAGGGCTTTGGGACCCAGACAGGGCATGGAAGGGATGGCCCAACACCTCGAGATCATCGAAGACTCCTTGGTAAGAAGAAGAGTGTTGAAATGGTTTTGAGAGATCTGGAGGGTTTATTGTTGTTGGTTTTAACTGGGTCTCAGTCAAGCCAGCAATCAGTTGGCAAATGATACTAAGCTTTTAAGACCTATCTGGAGGAAAGAGGTGTAAATGGAAAAGAGAGAAGTATATTTAGCCTTAAAATTGTTACTGAGTTTACTACCATCAATGTTGCATCGCATCTTCTTTACGACTTTGCAGTCTGGGAAAGAATAGTTGCTTGCCTCTGTTTAGGTGTGTTGAATGTAATCACCTTGGTTGCTCAGTCTGCCGGGCCTAAAAAAGATTTAAAATAGCCAAGCATGGCATAAGGTGTAGTTATTTTCCATGGCAATTTTAAATATTCGCTGTCTATTGTAACTGTTCTTTGACTTTACAATTTCAAAGTACTTATCCAAGCATATCTGGGATTTGTTAACTGGAAAAGGGCAGAATGAGGGGATATGGGAAGCTATAAACAATGCAACACAAGCCCTGAGGGGTGGAATTGCATAGCTAAAAACTTTTGGTCGCACAACTTCTTCCAACTGCTTTTCTGTGTGCTGTAGTTCAGTGTATCCTACCTGTATCAACTACAAGCTGGATGCAGTTCACCTCTGGAAATGACGTGCTGTGGCAGTCCCCAGGGAAGCTGACACAGAAAACGCTCTTTTCCTAGGGGGGACCTCAGCTGCCCCAGCTTGAGCAGAGTAGAATAGAATAGAATAGAATAGAATAGAATAGAATAGAATAGAATAGAATAGAATCATTAAGGTTGGAAGTGACCTCAAGGATCATCTAGTCCAACCATCCCACCACCACCTATTACCCACTAAACCACGTCCCTAAGTACCATATCTAACCTTTCCTTAAACACCCTCAGGGATGGTGACTCCACCACCTCCCTGGGCAACCCGTTCCAATGCCCGACCACCCTTTCAGAGAAGAATTTTCTCCTCATCTCCAACCTGAACCTTCCCTGGCGCAACTTGCAGCCATTTCCCCTTGGACAGGAGTGGCAATGGGAAATTTGGGAGAGTAGCTGCAGGTCCTGTGCATGCAGCTGAAGAGACCTTGGCAGAGTTGGTCTCTCAGTTTTGTTTGGAGGGTTGAAGAAGTCAGACGGGAGCTGGGAAGACCAGATGCACAGGACATAGCTTGAATGCCATGCAGATGTCTCAGGGCTGTGTTCTTCCCCTCGCTAAATGAGGGCTTAGACAAGAGTTTGGAAACCATCCTTGAATCCATCAGTGACTGTGAAATTTCTGGGTGTCATTTGCTTCAGCGTGACAGAGGAAAGGCTAAGGGCTGACTTGTTTCCCAACTATAGAATGTAATGGGAAATTGATAGATGTGGGATTTTCAGTGTTGGAGATGAAGATGTGACTGCTAGCTCGTAGCTCATGTTCAGCAAAATTCAATCTAGGAATTAAAGCCAGAGGTTCACTTCACTTCATTTCATTTTTGTTTGAACAGTGATTGCAAACAATAAACCAATGAATGCTGTGGGTTGCCTACCACATTTATTTCTTTTTTTAATAGATGTACACATTTCTAAGTGGCTGTTTACTCAAGGATATTCTATTGTCTTGTCCATAAGAAAAAAAGATTATTGCAGTGGTTCATTCTAGCCTTTTAATCCAGAAGATTTTGTTGCTACTTAACATACAAAAGCAAAATTAATATGTATCAAACGAGTTTAATTTCCCACAGTGCCTGCCCTCAGTCTGGTGGGAAGGAGAGACAGGAAAAAGATACACAAACAAATACCATGTGAACTAAAAATAGAATGTGCATAATGATTTTCAACTGGTAGAGAAGGGGTTTGATGAATTCCCACAGAACTGGGAAATAACATACATCACCCATTCTCATGAGGTCAGTAGTCATGGGGTGTTTCATCCTTACCCCTCTCTCCCCAAATCCACCCAAGGAAACAAAGCATAGGGGAAACAAACAAAACAGAAAATGTTCATTGCTGCCTTGTGAGATTTGAAGTCATTCCCAGCTCTTGAACATTCCTCTGACACATATAGTCAGGATAACCTTTATTTTGGGGGCTTCAAAACCCATGTGGTACCTATGTGTTGGTTCCAAACCTTCTTTGTACCTCACCTTGTGACCTTAAATTTAGTCTCTCATGCTTATGGAGCTGGTTAATTTTCATTTTGCTGTGGAGTACCCCTACCCCCTACCTATCACACAACAATTCTGTTTTGAAATCCTAAAGTCAGTATAAATATTTCTGTGGGGTTTTTAATGTGTGCTACCACAGTGCCCAGTCTCCACTCACACCAGGATGCCGTTGTGTAGCAACAGCACAGTAGCAGAGGGAAAAAAAGTCCCTTACCAACATATTAGCTGCTTAAGTAGCAAAGTGCTTTCCTTTCATCTGACAAATGCAGAGTTATGGCACAGAAACACGAAGTGAGTTGGTAAATACAAGAACTGACTCTGGGTTTTCTAATTGTAAACACAAGCCTTTAATCTCATGGTGATCCAGCCAATCTCACTTCTAGCTTTGGGTTGTTCTTGGTTTAACAGAAAGCCTTTTCTTTATTTTTTATTTTTAAGGAGATATGTTGTGCAGTTGCTGCAGAGACCCTAAGAGATAACACTGCCTTCATTGCGATCGATTGGTTTACTGTCATTCCCCTCGTGTGGCTGGCGAAAGGGTGATTTAAAAAACTTAATAATGATAAGCATATGCAAAAGGACACTTATAAAACAAAATGTATTTGAGTCTGATTTTTCTAAAATGTATATGCATAACAAAAACTTTCTGAAATCACCACTGTTGATCTAATGATACATTAATTCCAAGTTATCTTTAATATAAGAGATTGATACTTTGAGTGTAGGAAAAGTGCTAATGTTCTTATTAGCAACTATATGAAAAGATCACTTAGCATAAAGTATTGCTTTGTAGGATTTAAAAGCAGTTTGCAACTCTTAAGGACCATGCTATACAGCTAATCTTTTCTGTATGACTAGAAAATGTGTTTCTATTGAAATGTATGTAAATTTGACACATCGGGTCAGTTCTAAAAAAGTAAAGAAAAAAGATTAGCAGTAACTAAATTGAATGAATTATGTACTTACTGACAAAGAACACTGGCATTTCTAATCCCTTCTAAGGTTTCTTCTCTGTGTGCAAGTTCATGGATATTTTTCCTGAATATAATAATATGTTTTCAAGGGTCTCTAAAGGCTGACACCTGAATCTTCTCACCTTTTAGGAAGAAGAATTACATATTTAAATTACGGGGTATTATTAACACTTTCTAACTGGTTCATAAAGGGATTAGAAAGTTATACCCTATCAGGGAAGAGTCAACATTTCTGAGAACACTACCTACCTCCAAAGAAAACAGAGTTTTGTGTGGGGTCAGCCTATTTGTAAACACCCCACAACAGCCTTAGGTTGCCAACATTTTGTCTGGCATTACAGCTAGCTGCATCTCTTACTATAGAAATTTACTTTACCTTTACTTTCATATGGGTCAAACTGTGATGAACCTGGATTTTCCCAAAGCCCTGGAGTGCTATTATCACGGACAAACAAACCGCTGCTGTTTATGCTAGACTTCAGCTAAACTCCTGATGCCGTCTAAGTGAAACATTGATATCTCAAGCCTTTTCTTTGTTGAGTACAAGTTTCTTAATTATTAAATATGTTGGCTCCTAAAATATTTCAATAAATATCCAAGAACTGTTTTCTGATCTAAGTAGTGAAGCAATCTTCAAATTGACATGATTCAATAAGGCTGAAGTGCTTCAGTTTAATTTTTATCACTTTAACTTTAGATTATAACTCTTCCATAAATTTACTTTGGGTATGGCAGAACTGACTTTTTTTTAGATTTCTTCTTTTTTGGGAAAATTGGAGGTTTTTTTTAAATTTGGGGAATCTTGAGTTGCTAAAATGTCCAAGGAGAAGACAATTGTAACTTTTTATGTGCCCATCTTTTAGCTTAACCCAAAATATCATCATTTTTCAGGAATTTGTATATATCTGATGGACAAAATAGGACCAGGTTAGAATGCAGAATTCTCATTCAAGGAAATATTAGAGCCTTAAGAGAATGTTGCTCTTCTTAAAATGTTCCTTTAATTTTTTCCATGTCATTAATAAATAATAAGTGATTTTCCACACAGTCTTTTCTGAAATAAAAACCCCAAAGTTATAAACTCTTAGTGTAAGTAATTTTGGCAGATTTAAAAAATGTTTTTTATTTTGTCCAAAATCAGTTTGTCCATGCTAATATAATGTCTTAAAAGTTAAAATATCAGTAATATCTTTTGTTTTAAAATAAAATACAGAATCATAGAAACATTTAGGTTGGAAAAGACCTTTAAGATCATCATATCTAACCGTTAACCCAGCACTGCCAAGACCACCACTAAACCATGTCCCTAAGCAGCACATCTATGTGTCTTTTAAAAACCTCCAGGGATGGCGACTCAACCACTTCCCTGGGCAGCCTGTTCCAATGATTGACAACCCCTTAGGTGAAGACATTTTTCCTAATATTCAATCTAAACCTCCTTTGGCATAACCTGACACTGTTTTCTCCTGCCCTATCACTTGTTACTTGGGAGAAGAGACCAACACCCACCTGGCTACAACCTCCTGTCAGGCAGTTATGGGGAGAGATAAGGTCTCCTCCCCTCAGCCTCCTCTTCTCCAGGCTAAACAACCCCTGTTCCCTCAGCAGCTCTTCATAAGACCTGTGCTCCAGACCCTTCACCAGCTTTGTTGCTCTTCTCTGGACACGCTCCAGCACCTCAATGTCTGTCTTGTAGTGAGGGGTCCAAAACTGAACACAGCACTCGAAGTGCAGCCTCACAATGATTCTAATAATACGTAATTCACATATGATTCTAATAATAACTCTGCAAAGCAGCCTGAGATTTTATGTTGGAAAACTTTATGGAAATGTCAAATACAGTTAAAATGCAATCACCAGAAAACAGTTTCATAAAGAAAATGAAACTTCATATTGCTATAAAATACTATCGACAGCCTAATTTTTCAGATAGTTTGTTTCCTGCTTATAAACTTCTACCAAGACCAATAAAGAAAGAACCAAATCAAGCCATAGAGAAGCCTGAATTCTGTGCACTTTTCATTTCTCCGGCGTACTAAAACAATGCTAGCTTCAGAATTAGTTATTTCAGTAAAGCTTCTGTCATCATAAAACAACAGATAATTTAATATGCATTGGTAATTCTCACAATAACATGTAAACTAGTAGATAATTGAATATGCATACTAGTAGATAATTATCGATTTCCCCAAACACTGTGCAATCAATAAAACAGTTATTCTTTTAAAGTGCTGGGATTAACCTTTGGATTTCCAGCAATGCTGTAGTTTGGCAGTGGACTGAGACATGAACCATTTAGAAGCCTGTGCATGACAGCCTGTTAGTTCAGAGAGTTCAGTAGTGATCATTTTCTTCAGGAGGCAAGATTACCCTTGCCCAACAATTTTTACGTTGCATAGATGATCATGTATCAGCTTCACATCCTGAGGATTATAACTTGATGTTATTTCTAGGGACTGAAAGGAACTTTAACTCAGTATTTTGCGAGCATAAATGACTCAGAAATAGCTTCCTTCCAGAACGCAGGAAGGAAGGTAAACCAGCATGTCAGTCCAGGCAATGGACGGCCTCTGACGAGAGCTGTCGGCTTGCAGGGGGACCCTGAGTTTACTAGGATTTACAGTCCTCTGTTTCTTGGTAATTTCAGCAGCCCTAGCAAAGCACTGTTGGTCAAGTTCACACTTTATTTGTTCATGTGATTTTTTTTCCAGATGTGACTGAGAAAACAAAGGAGACGCTATAATCTTGCTCGCTTCATAGCCACTTGTGCTCTCATAGAATCAGAATCATTTTGGTTGGAAACGACCCTTAAGATCATCAAGTCCAACTGTTAACCTAGCACCGCCAAGGCCACCACTAAACCATGTCCCTAAGCAGCACATCTATGTGTCTTTTAAAAACCTCCAGGGATGGTGACTCAACCACTTCCCTTGGCAGTCTGTTCCAACGCTTGACAATCCTTTAGGTGAAGACATTTTTCCTAACATCCAATCTAAACCTCCTTTGGCATAACCTGATGCCGCTTCTGCTTGTCCTGTCGCTTGTTACTTGGGAGAAGAGACCAACACCCACCTGGCTACAACCTCCTGTCAGGCAGTTATGGGGAGAGATAAGGTCTCCTCCCCTCAGCCTCCTCTTCTCCAGGCTAAACAACCCCCATTCCCTCAGCAGCTCCTCATAAGACGTGTGCTCCAGACCCTTTGCCAGCTTCATTGCCCTTCTCTGGATGCGCTCCAGCACAAAGGAAGACTCCCCATGGGGTCTGCATGCATATTGTCTCACAGGAGCACTCCTTGTTCACCCCATGCCTCCCTGCCACACAGACAGGCTGCTGTCTGTCTTGGAAATAAAATCATTCAAGGTGCCAAGCTGCTAAACTCTGTGCTGGGCTTTTGAGTCTACTGACAGCGGAGGGTGTGCTTGAAGTTGTGGTTGTTTTAGACATTCTAAGCATATCCCCGACTAATGATCAGAAATGGCATTCATCAGTTCATACACTACAGGCAGGAAAACTGTTGCTGGACCGGAGGCAGCAACTTACAACTTTACCCAAGACAGCCCTAAGCAACAATTTCCACCGTTGCCATTTACTGGCTTAGTTAAAATAAATCTTTGCTATTGGCCTTTTGAAGCATCACAAGCTGCCAACCTCGTGCCCTATGGGTAGATGTGCATTGTGGCTTTTTATGTGAACCTGGGAACTTCAGCTGAGAACAGTTAAGTCAAAATGAGCTTCACGTGCAAAGTATTTTTACACCTCTATTCAGGTGCGGGATTTTAGTGAGTTTCAGGGTACACAAAAAAGTTCCTCTCTGATTCTGTCCCAGAAGGTTTTGCTGCCTTGTGCAGCAAAGGCAGAGTGGGATTTATAAGTTAACCTGTTC
Source organism: Psophia crepitans (assembly GCA_013399095.1). NCBI lineage: Eukaryota > Metazoa > Chordata > Aves > Gruiformes > Psophiidae > Psophia > Psophia crepitans. The sequence continues at coordinate 164,684 of VWZZ01005313.1, read as the reverse complement.
AGAAAACTTTCCTCCAGCAATGTGGATGTCAGTCAGAAAGCTTTATTCTCAGGGTCATATTTCTTTGCATAGTAGAGGAACAGTTAAAATGGTATTTCTACTCAAAACCATGAAGCTGTGATAACCTTTCAATAGGCAATATTTCCCTTTTCTAATGAGAAAGCTAAACAAAAAAAAAAAAAAGCCTTGTCTTGAATACATCTGATTTAAATTAAAATCTTTTGAACTGCACTAAAACTTTTTATCTGAAGTCAGTTCAACCTTTAAGTGTTATGGATGGTTTCACAGTTTTGCGCGAATGTTTTGTGGCTCTCCTTTCCTCTGTGGTCTGAACTTCTTATTGCCTATACATCTCCCTCATGATGCATTATGGCATACTGTCACGGCAATGATGCGCTGCAGGAAAGGCTGCTTAACCCTCAGGTAGGAGGGAGGGCTCTGTAATGGCAGGTACCATGAGGCACTTCAACATCACAGGCTGCCACAACTTCATGTGGTCTTCAATAAATATTTCTTCAGTTAGCTTTAATGCAAGAAAATTAAATAAGTTGATATGAAAATGCTAAAATCTCTCTTTCTGATTTGGGGAAAAAATATATTTTCTGTCTTGTTTTTTTTTTTCTTAAAAAAAAATTCAAGCACTTTCTCAGAATGTTGTGGTATTTAGTCTGTTCATGGAACAAAAGTAGTATCAAAACATTTGAGCTTACAAAACATTTGAATGAATGATCATGGGAGTCTCAATCAGTCCCAAAAAGAAGAAAAGATGCTCTGGAAGACAAATAGAGATAGAGGATTTCCCAAAAGGCAGGGATGGCACCATAAAATGCTAGGTACACAAACTGGATCAGGCTTTTATGTGAATGACAGAGAACTACTTGTCGTGTACAGTGCGGTTGATGAAACTGACTCAAACCATGTTTTCTTAGCCTTTTGTCTAGGATGTGCTAATACTTGTTTCCTGTGTCCGGATGTACCTCCATAAATCCTCCTTTGATACTTGTACTATGCTATTATTATTTACTCGATTTTCTTTGGAAATTTTTATTATTATTATTTCATTTTGGTGACTAAAGCAGTCAATTGAAAGTAGCTGGCTAATGTTTCTCCCAGCCAGTATTTGTGCTTGGGATTGCACAATATTTTAAGAGGAGGTTTCTCTTCCCCTTTGTCTGATGCTTCCATGGTAGTCATTGATTCAGAGAGCCAAGTTCTGAACATGAATTAAGAAGCTGAGAGAGAAAAGTCTTTCAGTGAGATGCGATGTTCAATAAGGCCAAGTGCAAGGTCATGCACATGGGTTGAGGAATCCCAAGCACAACTACAGGCTGGGCAGAGAATGGATTGAGAGCCGCCCTGAGGAGAAGGACTTGAAGGTGTTGGCTGATGAGAAGCTCAACATGAGCTGACAATGTGACCTTGCAGCCCAGAAAGCCAACCATGTCCTGGGCTCTATCAAAAACAGTGTGGCCAGCAGGGTGAGGGAGGTGATTCTGCCCCTCTGCTCTGCTCTTGTGACATCCCACCTGGAGTACTGTCTTCAGCCCCAGCACACAAAAGGCATGGACCTGTTGGAGTGAGTCCAGAGGAGGCCCATGAAGATGATCAGAGGGCTGGAGCACCTCTCCTATGAAGACAGACTGAGGGAGTTGGGGTTGTTGAGCCTGGAGAAGAGAAGGCTCCAGGAAGACCTTAAGCAGCCTTCAAGTACTTAAAGGGGGCCTACAGGAAAGCTGGAGAGGGGTTGTTTACAAGGGCAAATAGTGATAGGACAAGGGGGAATGGCCTAAAACTAAAAGAGGGGAGATGTAGATTAGGTATACAGAAAAATTTCTTTACTGTGAAGGTGGTGAGACACTGGAACAGGTTGTGTACAGAGAATCTGTGGATGCCCCATCCCTGGAACTGTTCAAGGCCAGGCTGGATGGGGCTTTGGGCAGCCTGGTCTAGCAGAGGGTGTCCCTGCCCACGGGGACTGGAGGGGTTGGAACTAGATGATCTTTGAGGTCCCTTCCAAGCCAAGCTCTTCTATGATTCTAGAATTCAACGATTCTATGACCTTATATTTGGCCTTCATGAGATTTGCACAGGCCCAGCTCTCAAGCCTGTCAGGATCCCTCTAGATGACATCCCTTTCCTCCAGCGTGTCGACTGCACCACACAGCTTGGTGTCATCAGCAGACTTGATGAGGGTGCACTTGATCCTGCTGTTCATGCCATTGACAAGTTAGACAGTGCCAGTACCAGTACTGATCCCTGAGGAACACCACTCATCACTAATCTTGACTTTGACATCAAGCTGTTGACCACAACTCTTTGAGCGAGACCATACAGCCAGTTTCTTATCCACCTGGTGGTCCATCCATGAGATCCATGTCTCTCCAATTTAGAGACAAGGATGTTGTGCAGTACAGTGTCAAATGCCCACGGCAGAGGGGTTGGAACCAGATGATCTTTGAGGTCCCTTCCAACTCCAACCATTCTATCATTCCATGTTTGTGCTACTGCCATTCTCCAAAGCTTCCAGCCTCCTTGCAGCAGTCCTGGCTGGAAAGTGTCAAGGGAAGAAAATATTTTTCTCCCCTTTGTCATGTAGCTATCTCAAGACATGAGCACGGGATGCTCTAGTCTCTGTTTATGCCACAGTGCTATGCTTGGAGCAGGGTTGCTACAAAAAGAAGAGTTGATGTTGGATAGAATGGAGTGTATGAACTCTTGTTCCCTTTTTGTTTTGACATCCTGCTATCAAGTAGGTCTTTCGAGGAGAAAAGAGATGAGACTGTTAGAGAGAATTTCTAGGTCAGACTGGTATTAAACAGAAACAACTAAAATGCTTGCATTTCATAAAGTATGGAGTTAATACTCCATGACATTTTGATTTAAAACCTTGCTTTGTTTCAGAAGCGGACTACATTTTATTGTATTTATTAATATAAAGACCAGGGAGGAAAAGTTCCAGAAGGACCAAAATCCATTCTTTAGGAACAATGCTATGCTATAAAAACTGTGCTAATTAAATTTGCATATTCTGCAAAGAGAGCTGAAATAACAAATTACCAAGTGATGGGTGTTGCTTAGTCAAATGTCACTTTGACTTTAGTGTAAATGTTCAGCAGAAAGCTTTTGCATGAGATTTAGATCTCTTAGAAAAAGTCATGCCTCATCTAGCTTCTGGGAGGGGAGGGTTTAGCCTAAATACGTGAGATCAGTAGCAATCATTTGTACTCATCTCAGTCTGAAAACCACTAGCATTAAAAGTTGGTCCCCATCTATACTGTGAAATGAACCCAATACCCATCCAAAATAAACACTAAATCTGTGAGGAGGTCCAAATCAAAATTTGGATGCTATGGCTTATGCGTAATGTCTAAAGTTTTCCTTACATAGTTGGCAGTGTCTTAGATTTATCTCTATTATACTGCTGTCAGTGCTCATTGATTTTGCACACTCCAGCTTGATGGACCATTTAATTAACATTAATCTGTTTTGAATATACAGCCTGCATAGGTAAGATGTGTACATTGTAGTAACCAGTTTCTTGTCAAGTACTATCTTTATACAATTAACTGTTGATAGCCTAAACCTCATTTATAGATAAGCTCCTTATAAATTTCTTGCAGTGTGGCAATTCTTACTTTATTTTTTTTTAAAACGGCAAGGTCATTGACAAAGTTGTAGGTATAATTTCTTACTGTAAAGGCTGACTTCTAACACCAGCCTGGTAACTGGACTATACAGCTGGTTCTTGAAGATAGGCCTTTGAATCATTTGCCATCTGGTTACTTGGAAGTTTACAGAAAATGAATTTGGTGTCATTCCCCAGATGTCCAGCTTCTTTTGCCATTTATGTTAATTGACCCAGTTTCCTGGCCAACTTCAAAGAAGGGGCAAAAAATGAATGGATTGTAGTGATCAAACTTCTCTGTCTCTCACAAAAATGATTGAAACGTTGGCAGGATGGAGCAGGAGAGCGGTCACTCTCATAATTTACTTTCCAAGAGGATTTCTTCTTGCAGTAGTCAAGGAATTTGTAGAAAACCTGAATGAGATTTTTTTGTGTTACTTAAAGAAAAGCTTTCATTCCCAGAGGATGTGGTGTCTATTACAGCAGTGGAAATGTGCACTGAAGGTGAGCAACCAACATTAGCCAAGCTGAAAATTATTATAATAGGTCACAGAAGAGTAGCTGGTTATAATTTTTTTTGTCCTATAATCAAGGTCAGGAGGGAAGAACTAAAGATTTATTCCAAGTTTTTCAAGTACATCTGGAATAAAAAACTCTTACGAAGGAAGAACAGGAATTGCCTACCTTCTCAATGTAAGTATCAAACTACAGAACTGTACTATCTAATTTGAATCATTCTTTAGGAAGAGATGAATATAATGACTCAGAATTGTGGAAGGTGAACTTACTGACTGTAAAGAACATTAATATTAGAAATACGAAAAGATTTGTGGTATGCCTGCCCTTTGTGAAAGCTAATCTCTCAAGTCACCAGGGTAAAAAAAAAGATACCAATTTCTGATTTCTAGTTCTTTAATTCTAGGATTAACCAGGATCCAAGAATTTTGCTAAGAGGAGAACTTCAGACGGGAATATCAATGTTTCTGGGATGCTGCTTACACCGCAGGCCAATGCAGACCATATCTTTACAGCAGTGATCACGGGAGACGTGCACTCCTAGGACTCAGTACGGTGGGGAACTAAATAGCCAACTTCAGTTAAGCAAGTACAAGAAGTAAATCATTAGCTTTGCCTCAGGAGCTGATTTCTGTTTTTTAAAAGGATTTACTAGGCAGACCTGTGATCTACATCTTAATCACTGCTTCTTAGAAGGATTGATTATTAAATGCAGACCTGTGATCCATATGGCAACCACTTTTAAAATTCTGGATCTTCAAGGCAAAAGGTCTAATGTCAGGTCTAGATCTAAAATCTCTCGACATTTCACTGTTGGTTTATTTTGTTTGAGGTTTGTTTTGCTTTTTTTCATAGAGCCAAAGACTCCACAGAGAGGTGAAGTTAAAAAAGGGAAAAAAGAAAGCAGATGAACAAGTGCTACACTCCTTAATTCTGTTCTGGGAACTGGTAGCAGATGTGTCAGCAAAAATACTATTTCGCTGGTGTAAGCGAGCCTGTGGACATCCGTCCTTGTCCAAGCTGGGCTGTACTGACTGGAGATATTATTGTACCCAAGCTGCTCATCGTTTGCCTGCCCCCATCCACAGTCTTGCAGATGAAAACAACCATGCCAACAGTTCTGACCCAGCTAGACATCCTGAAACTGGGCTGAATACACTGGCCACACTGGGAGCAAATGGAGAAGGGAAAGGGCCCCTGGCTTTTGCCTGCAGAAGGGAATGGTGAAAGTCCCCCGCAAAGGGTAGGCAACAAACTGGAACGATAGCACATTCAGCCTGCAGGGCTGGTGTATAAAAATGGCAAAAGCTTGTTTTAGGATGGTGTGCTGCTATGGTTGTTCCTATATGGAGGAACGTTTTCCTAGTGAAAACTGGTTTAAAATACTCCATAGACAGTAGCATGAGAGTATGTGTTCAAAAAGCTTCCATGTAATGAATATGCAAAAGGTTGTGTGGATGCATTTAACTTTGGCTGGTTTTGCAGTCTCTATGTATTCTGAAGATAGCTTTTATATGGAATGTATATATATAACATATTTAACATAATCCAATGCTTTTTCTGTATGAAAGAGCATAAAATATCTTGACTTCCTGTGATGAATAATTGCAAAAAAAAAAATCTCAAACTAATGTATTTCAATTGACTAATATAAAATGAAGGATTTTTTTTAAAGGTTCTGAACATTTTCAGCAGTGCAGACACTTTAATTCACACTCTGTGCTTCACTAATGGCAGCTGTATTTGCCAAAATCGTACACTTGGTCCTGTCCTCCCACATGCTCTAACAGCTAACCAACAAAAGCTCTCAGGGGTTTATAAATAATCCTACTGAGCTCAGGGCAAAGGACGCTTTTACACTGATGATATGCCACAGGCCTTTTGTAAATCAGTTTATCAACCCCAAGATAAAGCTGCAAATCTAGACATAAATTTTTAATTCTAATTATGCATGTGGTAATTATTAATAAACTGATGGACAGAAGTTGAGTGTTTATTAGGTACTGAGTATTAGTTCTGCAAATGTCTCATTTATGTTGCTTTTACCATTCAGATATCAAAATAAATCATTAAAAAATGGCATTTTTAATTAGTGACAAAACTGAATTATTTTGATGAAGCCTTAATTTTCTGGAGAACTGATACTTCTCATCATCACTGATGCTAATTGGCTAGGACCAGTGAGAAGTTTCATTGACCACAGTTTTATTTACACAATTAAGTTTAAGGAACCAGGTTTGAAAATAGGGTGCCTCATTTAAGCACATTTTTTGACAGTGTCATGTCTAGGACAACGTACTGCTCAAAAGACAGATGTTTTAAAAAATGTTGTTAGCAGTTGAAAAGAAGAAATCACCCTTTTTTCCACAGGAAGCATTTATGTAGAAATTATATTTATCAGCAGTACTTACTGTGTAAGGACATGTGTATTGGCACATGCTGTCTTGCAGTCATGGTATTAAAAATTCCAAGAAACCAGCTTGCTATGCAACCAGAGAAAATATGCCAATAGCTTTTATATATATATATAAAATTTAATCTATTTTTCTGGCTGTAGTTTAAGCTTTTCAGGGGTTTCCCATCCATATGTTTGCAGACGCTGTGTTTGGGGTGGCTAACCATCCCATCTTTTCTTCATGTTCATAGGAGTGCTGTGACTGCGCAGGGCACACATAGTCATTTTCAGTCTCTTATCACTTGGACCATCCATGAAAATATTAGATCAGGTTGACCAGTGTTTGAGTATTGATATGCATTTAGCTTAAGAGGAGTTCAAGGGTTGTCCCTGCACCAAGGCCACATCATACAACTGGAAGCAGGGTTGTGGCACTGCCCAACACTGTTGGATAATCCATGTATTAGATTGGGGTCATCCTGGGCCAGCGGTACACCCATTCCCAGTTTACAGCTGGACTATTGTTGCTTTCCTCTTTGTTAACCACTGCATTCAACTCGTGGTCTTTTGGCCACGAGAAAATTTTGATAGACAGTTGTTAGGATGAGAACTAGGATCTCTGCTGCCAAACACAGAGGATATGGCCTTTGTGCTGTGCAACAGCCACTAAGAGGAGCACCAGCCCCATGTCAATCTGTGACAACAAAGTATAGTAGGGTCAACAATGTTATTATCAAAATGCTTTCGTTTGTCAGACATTCATCCAGAAAGTCTTTTAGGGCTGGAAAAGAAGACAAATCTGGGCAAACTCCAGACATTTGGTAGCCTTGCTCACTGTCAAGGTTGTCCTGATTTACCCCTTGATTGTAGTACAGTGCCACAGCTTGCCATGGGTTATAGGAAACAAAGTCAGTCACCTTTAAGAGATGTCTCCTGATGCCATACATGTCCTCCCAGCTGTGAGCTGCAACTCTTCTCCTGCACCTTGACCCCATATGTAGAGGGGACACTACTACGTGTGTAAGGGTATGCTGTACAACAACAGAGTTTCAACTCCTCTCGAGTTTCAAGCCTTACTGAGTCTGTGATTTTAGTCACTGACAGTATGGGAGTCTAATTCCCTTCCCCATCTATCGTAGTGCCATGCCAGTGAAATGCTTTTGCTGCTGAAATTAGAGTTGCATTTAAAAACAGGAGCAGTGAGTGGTGCAACTAACTTATGGTTTTTAACTGTAAGCAATCACTAGAATTGAGCTGGTAAAAAAAAGACGTGAGACTAAGCAAAAGAATAGGGAAAACTAGATAGAAATTAATGTCAGAAAGCTAGAAAAAAAAAAGCAGAAGGAAGGAAAGAACCTGGGAAAATTAGGGAGGAAGAAAGAAGATAGAATCATTGCTGGAAGAGAAGGATGCCTCGAAAGGGAACTCACAGACACTGGCAGCACAGGGGAAAAAAGAGAAATACAGAAAAAGAGGGAAATTAATAATGTATTGCTCCATTTGCACTTCAGTTCTGAAGTGGATTTTGGAGTTATTACTGCAATCTTGAAGTTTTCCAACTGAATTGGAATCAAGCCCTCACTTCACCCTTCACATCCTATTAGGCAGTTCTTAGATCATAATTTATTTATAGGTGCTCATAATCTCCCATCCTGACTATGGTAGCTTTGCTACAGCTTGACCTTCTCGAGCCTTAAATGTCTTCCCTCTGGCACAGACTAAACACAGCCACCTCTGCATCCATCTGAAGCGGGACTCCCTTTTCAACCCATTGCTCTGAGTTTCTTTTTCCTTTCAAGAACCTTTCTAACAAATTCTGTTTACAACTTTTTGCATCATCCCATTGATTGTGTTTGTCCTCTATGTCTTGAATCTCTTCTGAATACTCCCTTCTTCTGTGAAGTCAAGAAATCCAAACTGGTATCACCGAAATGGGTTTTATGGAGTAGAAGCTACATTTTAACAGAACACAATTTTCCTGCCAAGCTCAGTCACTAAGATGTAGCCTGTTGTAAACTGCATCCTTTCAAGTACTGTTTGCTAATTTTATGCTCTTCAGGACAAGTTTTGCATTTTCTCTGTAGCTGAAAAATACTTACCACACGGGCATGAGAAAATCATCTCAGAAAGTGCTGAAAGTCCTCATGAGTTATGGCTGTGATAAACAAGCCTCCACTTGCAGCCTGGCTCACTAAGCTTTTGCTTTAGGCTATTGGGTTCTCTGAATCTCTCCAAGAAAAGGAAATGGAAAAGTAGCACAAAGGTGATCTGATTTACAACTGAATGAGTTTTGAGACTGAGAAGAGACAGTTTGACTGCCCACCTCTTATCCACCTCTTGCCCACCTTTGGTCCTTCCACTGCTTTACTTCTCCCTCCAGCACAGAGGGATTTAACTTGATGAACATTTACTTATATCATGTAAGGCTTCACTTCCTTCATCTACATGTGCTGTATAATGCAGGGAATTAGTAATAGGGAGTAACACTGACATACCCTCTTTAATGCTGGAGAAAGGACCATCAGTGCAACAATTCGCCGTTTTTGTAATTTACAGATTCTTGTGTCCTAATCTCTTTGGTGAGCCAAAGCAGTCATCACCAGAACCAATTTGCCCCACCAGCCCTAAGTCTGTTCCTGGAGTGGACAGCAGGTTCTGTCCATCGCACTCCTCACCAAGAGAGGAAGAGCTGATGACGCTCAGTGAGAAACTGAATTACAGTCACAGCAGAAGACTTGCTGTAATTTCATTCATTTCACATTGCATTCTTAAAATTATTTTGTTATTCACTTTAAAGTTATTGTTTGGCTTCAGTGATCTAGCAGTCCAAAAATTTTAAAGTAAGCATTTTAAATATAATAATAAGATAAAGATGATAACATGGTAAATATGATTAGCATATGATTTCAGCCTTCAAAAGAGGAAAAACATGGGCATTGGCAAGATGTCTGTAAGTCATCAAATCGTTTTTAATAGAATTAATATTTTTAAGCTCACTAAAAACCCTTGTAAACTGGTGCAGTTTGGGATTTTCAGAAAAATGAAAACTTCCATTTGTGCTTTAGAAAATTGACTTTGAACATTTTAATGACTGGAGTTTTCTTGTAAAACTGTTTTGTACGTCTTTACAGTATTCTGACATTAATGGAGTTGCCAGTTAAAAACAGAACCATTAAAATGCATGGGGCCAATTCAATGTTTCCTTTGCACCAGGAAAGTCTGAATCCCAGTGAAATTACCTATTGTATCTGAGGAAATGTGACGCTATAAACGATGCTGTTAAAGCCTGCTAAGACACTCAGCCTGTGTTTTTTCTACCTGTCAGAGGAAGCAGTCAGGGGGGATGTTATTTAACATTTCCCCACAATCTAGAAGCCTTACTGAGTTTGTATTCAGTCATTACATCCACTGACTTTTGGAGACAGTGGGACCACTATGTATGTAGCCTGAAACTTAACTACAAGAGTGTGGGCTATGTCTTTGGTGGCAATACTAATTGCCTAGTCTTACCTTTCATCTTTCTCGCACACTTATTTCTCATAACTCAGCTTTCTATGCTTGTCACATCAACGGGAGCACACTGAGATGCTCTTGTGGGTCCTGCAAACCTTGAAGCCTTGCAGACCCCCCACATACACACTTTCCCAGCTTTATCTGTATCCCAGCCTTAGCCACAGCCCAGTCACCGCAAATCATGTTATCTGGCCCTTCACCAGGCTGTTAAGCAACTGCGTAACCATGCTGCCTCGTGCTCCCACAGCTGACAGCAAGTCACATGAGACCTGAGACTGGAAGGCCTTATGATGCCTACTCCCAACTCACCTAGGCTTACCTTTTCTTTGATATCAAAGGAAATTAATGCAGGTTCTGACACCTGGTAACCTGCTACTGCCCACCCTACACAGTCAGCAGCTCTGGAGAGCCAACCCCGGGTGGAACTGCCACTGGGTAATGAGGCATTACCAGCTGCTGCTAGGACCATGTACTCAGCCACTCACACCTCCACATCAGGAGCAACCACCATTATGTATTGTCATTTATATATTTTTTTTTACACAGACAGCAGAACTCGAAGTATACCATTGCACTCATAAAGAATGTTTTCCCCTCATATAAATGTCAGCACCTGTATCTTTTTTCCTATGGCCACCTAGCCCGCGCAATGAATGGACAAGCACGTATCGGCTTTGACTCACTTTGGCACCTTATATTGACGTTATTTGACTTTGGAACAATCCTAAGGTGTTTTACAGTTATACAAACACAGTTTAAGAAGTTTAAGGATAAAGTCTCCAGTCAAGGATCAACTGAATAGAGGAGGGGGAACCAAACTGCACTAGTGAGACCACTTGCGCTGCCACATCTGCCACAACCCACAGTGTGCACAAAACCCCAAGAGGAGGAAATTGTGCTCTCTCCTGTCTGCCAAGAGCTGACTCCAGTACAAAACCGAAGAGCAGACACTTTCAGTTCAGCCAAAAAGGGCAACTCTGCCTAATGAGCAGTGAAAGAAAAATCCACCTTTTACATCACAGAGAAGGTGTATCTGTCCCTCTTAGGAGAACAGTCCTATCCACAGGGATATGTGCTTTATAACTGTTATTTTTGAGGTACCTGTACCTGAAAGGCAAAAATCTCATTATCTTTCTCTCTCCTTTTTGGTCTGGAAATCTTTTAAAATATTCCCTCTGGAAATCAGGTCCGTGATTTCCGGAACATATGCTTAGTGTGGCCTTAAAAAGGCCCAGATGCTCTATTCCTCCCCACCCACTGGGTCTGAGAGCTCTCCCTGACAGAGGCTGCCGCGTGGGCATGGTGGCTGGGGGCTACAGCAGCCGTGAACATGCTGCAAGGCATGTTCTCCATTAATGGACAGTTTAACAGGAATGGGCAAAAACTGGGCACAGAGTTTTGGCACTGATGTTCATATTTTTCATGTCTCCTATTTCATGGCCTTATCCTGCCAGTTTGAGCCTGTACAAAGATGCAAAGAAGTCTCCCAGGAGCAAATCTTCAGTCTCTTTTGTCTCCCAGTATGCTGGAAAAGAGAATAGGACAGACTTAGGAGCAGAAGTCAGGCTCCTGCCAGATCAATACTCACATTCTTTTGCTAAGGCTGGACTCATTTCTTTGCAGATCTTGTACCAGGAGAATTGCCTGGAGAAGATCTCTGGCCTCAGGTAGCAACACCTGGGTGTCTGGCAGAGGTGCTGTCCTGTCTCCTTGATGGCAGCACGCTAATGGTACTACCCTGCTGTCTGTCTGTCTTAGATGCTTGACCTACATCTGTGTGGATAGACAGCCTGTGGTTTCTTCATATGTCCTTGGAAAGTAAAACAGGCATTTGAGATTAGTGGAGGGATGGTGTGCTATGGTGACAGTACATCTGCTGAATGCACATTGACCCACACTGGACCAAAAAATTCTCTAGCCTGGAGTGTTATAACTACTGCAGATGGTTGACCACAGCCTGCAACTATCAGGGCTTGAAATTTTCAGATTTATATGCCTGATAGATTTGCAGTACAGGTCTGAAGACCTGCGAGTGTGACTAGTAGAGCGTATAACCCCTGTACTGTGACTGCTTTACTGCTGGGTGGATGAAGGGAGAACAGCAAAGACTCATAACTGGAGGAGTCTGGGAAAGGGGGGAGTCTTTTGGAGAGCCTTCCCAGCCCCAGGCACGCAGGTGCGCCCATTGGCTGCCAGTATGCCCTCCATAAACAGGGGCGTGCAGAGCATGTCCCCTCTCTGAAGACGTCTTCCCTTCAGCCTTGCTCCCCACCATGGCAGTGTGCATACCTACGGCAGCACACTCGCAGAGCAATGCTGCAGAGCTGGCTGCATTTGGCAGCTGAGCTTCAGCTTGCCCTGGAGGGGAGGAAAAGTTTCCCTGCCATGGCCACAGACTGGGCTTGGAAACTAGCATGGACACGATGAGTGATCTGGCTTGGTCATTGCCACTTTGTAAAGCATCTTGTCCGGCTTGTGATAGCAAGGGTAAATCTGCTGAGCTGGCCCAGACTGAAGATTTTTTTCAGGGTAACAAGCGTGTTCCACACTGGAGTTTTATTTCAAAGTGAAATAAACTGAGCTGTGTGTCCCAGGCCTGGGACAGATTCACTGCAACCAAACCATTGCTTGCGGGAAACTAGTGGGAAACTGCTGCTACAGCAGACACGAGAAGGTGAGAGCTGCTCCGTCCAGTAGTGCATGTCACAGCATCGGGCACAGCCACAGTGCTTGGTGGCACCAAGCGAGGAGGAGCAGGATGCCTCGGGGGGCAGCAGGCAGGAAAACTGGAATCCAGAGATGTGCTGTGACCATCTGCTGATGCTCTGAAACTGTCTGCCTGCCTCCAAATTTTTCCTCACAGACATATCAACATGTAGGCAGCATGGATGACTGTGGACTAGGACTCCTGCAAGAAATTCAGTCCAACAGCATAAATACACCCTCTCGGTAGCTATTGCCACTGTCAATGTTAAGAGAACTAAAGTCATGTTTTGTTGTTCAGGAGTCAGGTGATAGACATCTGTAGTTAGAAACTTCACCAACAAAGCACCAGGACGTTATCAACAAGATCATATGAGAAAGCACCTCAATTCTGATATATGGGGTTTATGCCCTAAATATTGGAAGTTTTCTCCCTCTCTTGCATGAAGTTTTGTGAGCAGAATCTTCACTGAAAGGAATTCCAACTGCTTTTCCATCACCGATGCACGGTGCCAGCGCATATGTTCCTGTCTGAATTGTGAAATGGAGAAAATGGAATGTGAGACAGCTGTGACGAGGTTAATAGTAAATTAGCATTTTCCTATTGGAGTGTGAAGAGGGAGGTGAGAACCATTGTTAATTCTCAGTCTCCCTAAAAAGTCTTAAGAAAACTAGTCAGTTATCTTGCAACTTAACATTTTGCAATGCTGCTTAACATTCAGCTACAGTAAGTGAAAGCCAGCATTGGCTACTGTGCTGTACTTATTAAAGCTAACAGAGCATTACGGAAAAAGATTTATAGTTACTAGCAGGGAGGGAGGGAATGTTTCCAACAAGAGGGAAAAGAAAATAATTCACAGTGCAAATGCTACTTTTATTTAGTTTGCATATACTATCTATTATTTACCTAGTGCTCCAAACACAAAATATAAGTGTTTCTAAAGAAAAGGAACCCTTCCATTAAAGAAATGTACTTTCATGTAAAAAAATTAATGACACAGTACAAATAAAGTTTTATATTAATGACCAATTGTCTCAAGACTGAAGACACATTCATAGATTTAAACACTTAATATAAACTGCTCTAAGTTACAGGGAGCAATTTCACTACAGTTGGTGAAGTTGCTTAGTGTCCACCTCTGTTTGAGGGAGATCTTTTGTTCCTATTGAATCCTTCTGCATTCAGGTGATGCTGTACTATTTTCACTGTTGCATGATCGTCTGTCTAATCTCAGAACGAAGCACAAGGAAACACAGGCTTATTGAAAAATAATATTTCTATAGTGATATATTCTGAATATAGGGCTTTATCAAAAAAGGCATATATCCACATATGTACATAGCATCTTCTGAGTTCCCCAGGCTAATTGTGTATTGGGCTGTTGCAGAAGACAAGTGTTACGCTTTTGCGTGATGACAGTAGGTATGGAGGGACAATTTTGGTGGTTTGTGAACTGGAGGAAGCAAGCGGATAATGAGTCCAGCCATTGCTTAGCTGGAAACTTTCCTGGTTCTTCACCCTTCTGTGCCAATTCAGGCCTCCAAATCCTTCTCATCTAAAAACAGTCAGGACCAGTACACTCCTTCCACACCAATGCAAAGACAAATAAACCTTGGTAAGAGGTAACCACTCCTCTTATGCCTCCACCCGTTTATTTGCCATCAATTTCCTGTTTGTTAGGGGTGACTTTCCCGTGTCATCTGTATTTGGACTTTGCTTTGAAACCTGAACAGGCATGAAAGAAATCTGCTGTGGGAAGACAGACTATCTGTAGTGTTTATGCTTTTCACATACTGGCAGTAAGAAAGGAACCCCTGAGAACAGCGGCAGTGAGCATTGGGGATAGCGTTGGAGAAGAAATAAGTTTTGTAATGTTCCAGAATAGGCTTGAAAAGATTCCTTTAGTAACCCTTCTGCTGAGCTCAAAGCTCTGTCTTGTTGCTTTTTGACTCAAGTGCCTAGCCAGCATTCAGAGCTGCGCCCAACTACTTTGCTGGTAGGGGAAATTGATTTTTACAATACAGTCTTTTTTTAGCAAAATTCAGTTTATCTGCAACGAAATCTACACAGCGCCCTGCTTGTGTGGACACACGACGACCAAACAGCAGCAGGCAGTTCACTTCCCCACATTTTCCAGGCTGTCCTTTCCCGCGAGTTTCACTGCGGGAGCTCAGCTTGCTCCTTCCCCGCTCAGCTGCAAACATGTCCTCAGCATGATGACTCTGCCCTCCCTACCATGCTCTCTCTTGCCTCAGATCAACAGATGCACGGATCTGCTGTCAGTCCGTCTGCTGGCTTGAGAGGTTTAGCCATGCTCTGGCCCTGACATCTTACCTTCTGCCCTTTAGCTTCAGGTGCAATTGCTCCTTCATTTAGCAGGAACACAGACCGCCCTGCCTGCCCATGGACTTTGGCCAGGTGTCCCGCTCATGGCAAACTGGGCTTCTCCCAGCACACCAGCACAAACGCTTCCTCCAAGAATTCCGTAACTTCAATATTGGGAATATTTTTTTATTTTTGTGCATGTTATCTTATGGCTAGCACCTGCAGCGAGCGTAAGAAAAGTCTGATATTGCCTGTTCCAGTCGATGTGTTTGTTGAATTTCTTAATATATATTTATGTTCACATTACATAATGTATGCCCTCAAAGTGAAAAGGGAGACCCTCTGCACATGTGGATTACGAAAGGAATATGGAAAGGTTAGACACGGTACTGAAGGACATGGTTTAGTGGTTAATAGGTGGTGGGGGGACGGTTGGACTGGATGATCCTTGAGGTCTCTTCCAACCTTAATGAATCTATGATTTTATGATTCTATGAGAGAGACTGGACAAGGGCAAGTAGTGAGGATGGCTTTAAACTAAAAGAGGTTAGATCTAGATTAGATATAAGGAAAAAAAATCCTTCCCTGTGAGGGTGGTGAGGCAGTGGCACAGGTTGCTCAGAGAAGTTGTGCAGGCCCCATCCCTGGAAGTGTTCAAATCCAGGCTGGGCAGCGCTTTGGACAACCTGGTCTAGCGGAGGGTGTCTCTGCCCATGGCTCGAGCGGTTTCGAACTAGATGGTCTTTAAGGTCTTTTCCAACCCAAACCATTCTGTGATTCTGTGAACATCAAGTTTGGGAAGAAATGTGTATGTCTCAAAGTTAGAGATACAGCTTTGGTGTTGACCGCCACTGCTAACAGCTCCGAATTCCCCGAGACACAAAAAATAGGAGTGGAGGCTACTGAATTTTATGCAAAAGACTCATAGATCCAGATTTTTTAAAAGCACAATTGGATGACCTAAGAAAAAATACTGCAAAGTTTAAAGCAAGTGCGAATGTGAAGGTTCCTCAGGGAAGGAAAGAGACTTCTGTTGATCAGAATATGGGAAAAGTTCAATAAAAGAAATGAAGTAATTGTCTTACTTGGTAATAATATCATTGACCTATGCTTACAATCATTTGTTTTTATTATTTTTAAGCTGGTAGTATTTAACCTATTACTGTTCATTGAAGGAAGTTAAAGAATTTCAGTTAAAATCACAGCTGTGGTGTCATTTTCACAGTATTTTACTTCCGAGACTGTTGCCATCATGTGTATTTATAATGAATAGAAATTTTTCTAATTGGAAAAGCTACCCAAAGAAACTCAGACTTTTTATTTCACAACTAAAATATTGGTATTTAGTAGTAGTCAACAAACTGCATTATACCTTTGATACTGTAGTTATTTATTATTTTACTTTAATAACTAAGATTTCAATGCAGCAGCAGTATGAAAAATACTTTTAAAATACAGTGTATAAATGGAGTGGAGGAGACTACCTGACTAGTTCATCTGCACTGAAAATTTTCATGGTGTGACTTTCCCTAGACTTCCCACTGCTAAGGACATTATTATCATTTACATAATGCTGAACTTGATTTTTCCTGCAGGGAGTGCATGACAAACAAGCTGAATGTTTTAATAATTGTAACAACTAAATATGATGATGTTTAATTTTCTTGCATTTGTAATGAGACTTTTTTGACTGTTTAGTCTTGAATTCCTTATAAAATGTTGCCTGTGACACTGGAAAAAATCACACCTGTTTTCTTCGTATGCAGATCAATGAAGAACAGCATTTGAGGAAATGCTACGTCAGATTTATTATCAGTACTCTTCAGATTTATAAAAAATAAGATGACTGATCTGCTATTTTGGTGCTCTGCAGAGCTAGCAATATAATCTTTAAGTACACCATTTAAACTGAATATTTACTAGAAAGACAGAGTTTCAGAGTATTTCATTTGGATACCTTGAGAGTCTACTAAAATTAAGAAATGGGGATTTTAATTTTTTATTTCCCTAATTTCCTATCACTTGATTGCTGAAATTCTATCATCTTCTGTATTCCACCAGTGGGCTGCTACTGCAGCACTTTGAGTTTGCATTTTTCTAAGTATTATGACAGTAGATCAAATGGTAAATTGGTTATCTAACGGATGTTTTACATTTTTCAATTTAACAGCCTTTGATGACGTCTTGTTTTGAACAGTATTTTTGTGATTAAGACATTGTGTGATCCCTTTGTATGTCTGTAGCGGTTAACTCAACATTTTTAATTTGTTAGTAATTACTCTTAAAGGGCTGTTTGCTGAGCAAGCTAAATAAATGTAGGTAGTCATTCCACCTGTGGTAAAACTCAGAGGTCCTGTAGCATAATCGGTACAAGCTAGTCTTCTGAATTAAAAATGTACAAAGAGGAAGATTCTTACAAGTTAAGCTACTTTGGAGAGGATGAAATATAGGTCAGATAACCCGGCAGATGAAAGCCTGCCAATGTAATGCTATGAAAGGGAAATGTGATTGTGAATTCCCTTCTCCTTGCAGCTGCTCATTGCTAGTACTGCCCAGACTGTAGTATAAGCGCATATACAGTCGAGCTGGTGAGGAGAGGTACGGGTATGGGCTCAGACTTTCTTGGCAGCCTCTGCACATTGGCATCACTGTAGATCTACAGTGGCCAAATCCAGGTGCTAGCCACATGGCATGTGTGCCTGATTCCAGATATACTTTACCTCCTGCATCCACATGCATTGCAGTTTTTTGGTAAAGCAGCACTGGAGTTACCTGGCAGGACATTTCCATGTCACCTCCCAAGCAAAGCGCACCACCCAGCACATATTCTGCCCCAGGGGAGCAGCTCCATGACCACATGTGACAGACAGTACTCCTCTTCCTAATCCACTGCAAGATACTCAGAGACTGCAGCAGTACACACAGCATAAAAATGCATGTGGAATAAAATAGCATGAAACATTGTCTGCTCCCACAGGAGTTCATGGGTATTTTGCTGTTGACTTCAAATTCATGCAGAATTCCGCTCATGCTATTTCAAGGTAATTGGAGAGTTTTCTTGAAAAAATCTATCAATTTTGGATTTATTTATTTTTTAATATTTTTTTTTAACTGAGGGTTTTCTTTGTGTTTAACTAGGCAAGTTTGGATTTTACTCTTTATCATCATACTATCTCACTGGAGAGGGATCTCAAATTTATGTTGCAGTTGACTGTGGAATTGCTCCTCTCTTCGTGACTCCTGAAGTCCTATGAGATTTTATAGCTGTATCTAATAGCTATCTGATCAAATTCTGAACTAAAATATGCAGGTGTCATGTGCTTTTGCATCTGCATCCTTTGACTTGTTGTTACTAGTCCTCACCAGCGTGGATACACATAGATTTTCTTATTTATTACCTTAATGACATGTACTACAGTTCAAGATATATTTAGCAAATTGTAAGTATTAGTATTTCTTTATGTATAACAAAAACCCTAATCAGGCGATCTTTTTATTTCCAATTCCTCAGATACTATTGTGGCTCTCCCTTAGCTTACAAAATATAATTACAAGTCATTCGGTAATTTTATTAGTGAATACCCTGAAGACTATGGGATGCATATCTACTAGACTGACTCATCTTTATATATTGTTTCTTCTTGTATTCCCTTACCTGCCAGATCGCCAGATATAGTGACATAATCTTCATTACTTAATTATCATTATTAGTCAAGGGGCTTCTACCCCCAGACATATAACTTCTGAGTAGTTGAACAGATTAGCAACAGGTTTAAAAAAATAAACCATTTAACACTGGGAATATTACCTGCTAGTCCCCTAAGAAGAACAGTAGGAGAACAAATACCCATTTATTATTTGGAGAATGCTATGTAATGAACAAGCACAAAGAATGAAGGCTGTAGGTGCATCCACTGCTAAAATTTATTCACTTGTGAATGCAGTTTAAAGTACATATCAAATTTAACATATAAATTTTACATGCACATATATATATATATAAAAATAAAATTTTGTATGTTCCTTATGTGGGCTGGGGCATTTCTTGAAAGGAGGAAATTAAAAGGGGGGGAGCTTGAAATTCCAATGAAATCTAATTTGCAAGCAATTTGCACTAGCAGCTACAGATTTCATCCAAAAGATTTCCAGGTGTTTGGTGCACATCTACATACAGGGAACATTTCCCAAGAAATGAAACTTAATGCCTGCAGTACAATGAATCAGAGGCCTTATCTTGATGCAGGATATTTGCATCCCTGCTCTCTGCGAATCTGTATTTCATGGATGCCTCTTCTGCTTTTGCACTGTCCTTGTTTTTTTTTTTCAAAAAGAAACCAGATGAAGAGGCTTTCTACTAATGAGTTACACTAAGAGCCTGCTGAATTTCCAGACATACATTTCATGAATGTACTTGTCTTTTATAAAAGCAGCTCTTTAATTCAGCTTACTATAGACATTGTAGCATACTTAGAATCCTTGAGCTATGGGTGCTGTGCCTTCACGGTGCCATCAAAATCATCCCAGTTTAAATGGAGAAGACGGGCAAGGGGAGATTATCTCATTCTTTACCTTGGACAATGACTCTGAAAGACTTCGGGTTTTTTCAGCGTCACAGAGGATAACTGTGGCAGAGTCAAAAAGTTATCTCTTGACTTAGTGCCAGTTTGTGCCAGTTCCCATGGAAGCCCTGTCAGCAGCATTCCGATCTTGTATTATTCTTGACCTTCCTTTTTTTCTTTTCTGGCAAAGCCTAAATGTCACAAATTGTCGCAGAGCTGAGTAAATCTTACAGCAAGGCTGGGCTGTCCTGTGCAGAATTGTCTGTACGGAAAGTGAGACTTTAGTCTGGGTCTGTTTAATCGGTAATTGGAGTAGGCAGCAAACTGAAATATATGTGATACATTCCACTTCTCCGTGCTACTGCTTGGAAGAGCAAGAAATGAGTAACTAATGAGCAGAGCTTTAGAGTCCACAGAAAAGTTGCAGCAATATGGGGAGCTTTCTGTGACCTTTCCTTTGTCAAGGACATTTTAATCCTTAGAGCAACAAGCGCCATGTCTGTACTGAGCCTGGCCAGGAGAAGCCAGCATGATCGCTGTGCACAGGAGCTGAGTTGGTAGCTCTCTTGATAGGTTTCTTGATGTCCCAGATTGCTGGAATGAAGTTTTATAGTTCTGCCCCTATTTTCAGCAGGTTTTATCTCCTCCCACAGGAAGAAATTGCCAGACCAAGACAGGGATTTGTTCCTGCACTTTATGTCCACATTCAGCCTAGCAAGTTGAAGTCTTCCAAGGAAGCAACCAAGTGAGTTTTATCTTCTCCTCAGTGTCTTAGGCAGCTTCTCTAGAAAGCTTTATCTGTTTAGGGGATTTAGAGATTAACAGCATGGCCAGAGTGTATACTGTCTCTGGACACACAGATTAAGTGTGAGGAAATATTGGCTTCCCCTCAATTTTTATCCTTCCAGCTCTAGATCCGTGATGAATAAGGGGAGGGGGGGAAGCACAGGGGAGTGAAATGAGAGACGGGCGCTGCAGCGTCAGCTAGCTGGGTTTCTGTGGCACAGACCAGCCATCAGGGACAGGATTAGAGATAGTGATGGAGGGTTTATTACTGACAGAGCCTCTGTCTTTACCCTTTTGATCTGGATCGTTGTGAATAAACAAGTAAAATTTGAACACTGTGAAAAATAACAAAATGCCTTTCTGAATTTTAAGAGTCTCACGTGCTAGTTCGGAAGAAAATGATCCCAGCTGCCAGCATTTCCAGGAGCCCCAGATATCTCCTGCAATGCAATTATGCAGGCTCAGTAGAAAACTATTCTGCACATTTGGAGCTAAAGGACAATTTAATAAATGACTGCAGTGAACTACATTGCTATTGCATCAGATTGCATCTGAATCCACTACTCGTGGGTTTTCTGGTGCTGGAAATCTGCCCTTCAGGATCTCATTGTCCTCTTGTTTGTTTGCTTATGTCCTCCTTGATACTGCAATACCAGTGCGAGTCCAAGGTAGATTAGAAGCAGCTGTTTTGTAGCAAACAAACAAAAGCCTTTGTCTATGAGCCGTTATCACTTTTTTCCAGTGGGAAAAAAAAAAAGCCAGCTGTCTGTTTGCAGACAAGCGAAACTTCATCAAATGGTTGAACTTTTTACAAATGGAAAATCTGGCACTTGATCCAGGAGTGATTTCAGGAAAACTTGGTATTAGTGGAGCTTCATTTACTTTGGGGAACAATGCTAATTGCTGCAGTTCATGATACAGGTTGTGCTCTAAAATCTCTGAATATCACCATGAAAATATTTCAGTGTTATTGTGCTACTGCTCACTTGGAGTGTGTCAAAGACTTCCACAAGTCTGACAGAAATATACTGAAAATACCATTTCAATAAATAACATACATAGTAGGACTAAAGCTTGAAAGGGAAAAATGAAATGCAAAACTGCCTGGCACAGTGGCAAACTAAAACGTGAAAGAAGTGAGTCTAGTCCTAAAGGCATTTTTTAGTATATTGAAACACTTCTCCAAATGATCATGCTAATTCTAACCCACCGATCTTTGTGGCTACAGGGGAGCAGGGAATACGAGGCGGTCTCTTCTGCTGTGGGTCTCCCACTCTCACTCACAGCAGATGCATTGAAAGATGCAAATGAGATTTAGAAACCGAAGCCTTAATTTACTCCTGTAGATTTAATGACTAGATGTAAAATGTACTGTTGGCATGTTCTCTGAAGAATAGGTGACAGAATGTGAATGTCATAATCTTAATCTTCCTTTCACATTTTCTTGTATTTTAATTAAAAGATGGAGAAATGCTAAAAAAAGTAGGACATCTTTCTTCACTACAAGATATCACTGTAACACAAGGTCCAATTAAAATATTGAATTACTACATTCAAGACATTTTATTTTAATTTATATTTCAGACATTCTTCTTGAATAACGTACATCTTTTGGAATATGCACTTACTCTGTCTTCTGTGCAGGTTAATGTAGGATTGATTTTACAAATAAAGTTAAGTTTGTATATTAAATCCAAAAGCAGTGATATCTCTTAGGTGAAGGTTCATGAGAACTGTGAGTCGGGTCATTTAACTAACTGTAGTAAGACCTTAACATAACCCACAGGTTAGCCAAGGTCAGAGGAGAGGGCTTCTAAGCTTCTCCCAGGCTGCGAAATACAGACACAGTAACTGACAGCTACTGGCTTGAGCAAAAGCATTCCAAAGAGTGCCACGGTTTTCCACCTGAACTTCTGAACACGACAGTTACTCTGTTAAAGGTCCAAAGTGACAGCACACACACACACACACGCATACATATATATATGTATCCATACATATGTGTATATGTATGTATATATATACACATACATATACGTATCCTTCCACAGTAGCTAATTAGCCTCTTCAGTTTTGAAAACTGCTCATGAAATCTTCTGTTAATATTGAAGAGATTTTAGTAATGAAGCTTTTTGTCTTGGCTTTTTCTTTCCTTGGGCATATTCAGGGGTTTTGCCTTTCTTTCCCCCTCGGTCTTTGGGCTTCTCTGCTCTAAAATTAAACTAGTATTAACAGTTTAGTCCTTCATTCTGTCCTTGAACCAGCTAAACAGTTGTGCTCCTTCTCTGATTGGATAATTATTTAAAAGTATTTGAAAGTTTTATACAAATATCTTTGCCTTTAAATTCATTGTTTAGACTAGACTTTAAACTCAGGCTTTTTTTGTGGGTTTCTTATAATGTTTTATAGAGTAATGTGTACACCTGTGTAAAAAGTATATAGGTTTTAAAAAGAGATTGTAGCGATAGAAGTTTCTTCCAGGTATCAGCTAGCAGATCCTGAGAAGCTGAGTCCAAAGGTAAGAGAATGGCTGCCAAGGGCAGTCTTATGTCTCTCATGACTGGAGTGAAGGACTAGATTTTCTTCTGAGATGTGATGTCACTATGGAATCAGATTCTTTCCAATCTTGTGACGCTATTCAACCATTTTAGATAACTGCTGATCCTTCTCTAGTGCACTGATAGTCCTGCAGTAAAATAACAGTAATATAGTGATCTTAAGCCAATTGTGGGGCTGTTATTAAGGACGCAGGCAGAGGAATGAAGGTATCAACATACTTGTTGATCTTTGTTTGCCATCCAGGTCCACATTAACAGTAGCTAACAGTAAGGAAAGAACAAAAGTATTGTGTTGTAGGTACTCACCTAAGCACTACATTACTCAGCGTAATTGCAGGCTGAATTAGATCATGCTTTGTCACATGGCTTATTCCAAATTGAAGTTCCTTCTGTTTGATTGTCCTTGCAGCAGCAGCAATGTACTTTAATAAATGAACAACCTTGGGCAACATTTCCAGAAATGTCTAAAACTACAAAATTAGTCAATAGCAATTCATGCAGCATATGACAGAAGCACTATTATTGTCAGGGAAACTACAGAGCCTGTGACTACAACCCATGATTTAATCTGAACAGTCAGTTGAACATAAACCAGTTGTAATAACATTTAAAGCATAATATCCAATACATGTAAAAGAGACAGTCCAGGTTCAGATGACTAATAAGAAAAAAATAACTACTATTACATTAGAGACCTCAATTACTTTTAACTTAGGTAAAAAATTTTGTAGGCTGTTCTTAAAACTTGCTTGTACACAAATACCCTTCTCCTGCAGGGGATTCATTTACTCTGTTTAGATTCTAGGCAAAGAGCTTACAAACTGTCTGCAAATCTACTGTTCCCAGGTGATAAAGCACAGAAAAAGAGCTCTGACTTACTCCAAGTGCTCTGCAGCGGTTTGAAGAAACCAATGTGAATCCCAGAAGCAGTTAGTGGACCAGACTGCTTAAACTATGTCCTACAAAATTAGTTTGGGTGCAAGCTACAAGGATGCAGCTACATTGTCACCAGCTCCAGACATACTTCATTTGCAGTTAACCGAGCTATATTTGGACTGTTTTCCACTGCACAACGTACAGCATGTCCTGTTTGTACAGTCCTTAGCATAATGGGACCCTACTCTTGATCGGCCTCTAGACTGCACAGGGATATTATGATAAATACCAGGGAAATAAATGATCACTTAACACATTTGACATATTTTCTCCAGCATGCAACAGCAATACTGAAATGTACACCAAGACAAGCAGATTCTGATGTATGCTATGTATTTTTAACAGAATGGCCTTGATCCAGACATTTCTGGCACCATCTTCTACTGCCTTTCATCATTTTGCAGTGAAGTTATGTAGGGTACTCTAGATTTGAGGTAGCTATGGTCTAGCATTAAAAGTAATGTAGAATTAAAATCTAGTTTATTAGCACACTTTAGACAACTGCCGTGCAAACAACTGTTTATTTAAAAAAAAAAAAACAACAAAAACAAAACATTGAAAACCCAAAACCTGAATAGATGGAACAAATATTTTTGTCCCAGTCTTCTTATGCTGTCCTGCATAACAAATGCAAGTCTGGGAGAGACATCCACTTCCTCTGCTGCCTAATTTTTCACACTTTAAGTTTATAAATATTTGTTCTGGAAAAACGAGTATCACAAAATAAGAATAAGTAGAATTCTATTGATGATTTATGATAAAGTACTTGAGCTTGTCTGCAAAAAACAGGTGAAGTAAACTCACTGATATGGTAGAGGTCTCACCAAAAATTAATCACTGGTACTGAATACACCAACATTTCTAGGATATCACCAGAAGGGAGGTTATGGGACAGAAAGTAGTAAGATTGGTAAAGGAAAACTGTTACTTCACTTAGCTGAGATCTAGTAAAAACTTAAATTGTCTTCATTCTTATTGTGTAGTAAAATAGTGCCGAGAGGTCCCAACCAGATCTTGGCATTAGAGAGACTACTGTAAGATTGTCTTCTACAATTTTACAGACAGGCAGAGCAGGAATAGAGAGAGAGGAATGAACTGGGGAGAAATTTTACAATGGGTCATAAAACTGCTGTTAAATCTGTGGGTGGTATTTGCTAACAGCACAGTCCATTGTCATGAATAGCGTTAAATCCAGTTGGCAGCCGGTCACTAGCGGAGTTCCCCAGGGCTCGGTCTTGGGGCTGGCATTGTTCAACATCTTTATCGATGACCTGGATGAGGGAATAGAGTGCATTCTCAGTAAGTTTGCAGATGACACCAAACTGGGAGGCAGTGTCAGTCTGCTTGAGGGTAGGGTGGCTCTCCAGAGAGATCTGGACAGGTTGGATCAATAGGCCGAGGCCAGCTGTATGAGGTTTAACAAGGCCAAATGCCGGGTCCTGCACTTTGGTCGCAACAACCCCAGGCAGCGCTACAGGCTTGGGGCAGAGTGGCTGGAGAGCTGCTTGGCAGAGAAGGACCTGGGGGTTCTGGTTGACAGCCAGCTGAACATGAGCCAGCAGTGTGCCCAGGTGGCCAAGAAAGCCAATGGCATCCTGGCTTGTATCAGAAATGGCGTGGCCAGCAGGAGCAGGGAAGTGATTATCCCCCTGTACTCGGCTCTGGTGAGGCCGCACCTCGAGTACTGTGTCCAGTTTTGGGCCCCTCACTACAAGAAGGACATTGAGCTGCTGGAGCGTGTCCAGAGAAGGGCAAGAAAACTGGTGAAGGGACTGGAAA
>VWZZ01005313.1:95722-134917 GCA_013399095.1 Psophia crepitans | reverse complement strand
TATGGCCCCTTGGGGGAGCGCAGAAGGCTCCCCGGCTTGGAGGTCAGCGCAGCTCCTGCTCCTCGTCGTCTCCTGCTGCGGTAGGTACCGGGGGAGTGACGCCACCCGTCCGCCTCCGTCTCCCGGGCCGGGAGGCGGCCGCCCGCCGCGGGGGAGGGGGAACAAAGCGGCCTTTATCCCGGCTGGCCGCCGGCAGCGGCCACGGCCGACGGTGGGGTCTCCGGGCTCGGCCCGCCCCGGGCCCTGGTGCCTCCGGGACCGGGACTGCCGCTGCTGCCTTCGCTGCGGCGGCCCTGCTGTGTCCTCGCACTTCCCTTTCCCAGCCCCGTCCTGCCCTCCGAGCTCGGCCGCTTCAGGACTCGCTCCGGGATTTGTGGGGTTTTTTTTGTTTGTTTGAACGTTTTTGTGGGTGTTTTTTTTTTTAATGTATCCGTGGGGGTGGGCGGAAATCTCCTCTGGGAAGTCCTTAAAACTGAGGCTGGGATTTGGCCCAGCTGCCCTCGGCTTTCTCTCTCGCAGATGTACGCTGCCGGGAACTCCGGAGTTGGCGTGGGGCCGCACAAACAAACCAACCCCAAATCCTCTGAGTCACGAATAATCCCTGTCTGTGGATAATGGGGATGCCAGGGAGATGTTCCACGTCCGGCTGGGCCGGGACAGGCGCGGCCCGGGGGCAGGACGAGCCCCTCAGGGGCCGGGGGGGGGCTGGTGTTGGGTGATGAGTTTGTGACACATCAGCGCAGGCCTTGAAGCTGTTCGGGGACCTTTGCTGCTGCTCGGGCTGCTTTCAGTTCGTACCCGAGTGGCACTTCGTTTGTGGCCATAAACTCATCTCTGAACAGAACTGCCAATGAAAAACGCGTGTGTTAGTGTGTTAAGGAATGTACTTGCCTTGGCTTTTACAGTATGTAAGTGGCCCGGTAATAAATGATGGATCGAAACGTACATACCTGACGACGAGTGTCATCGCGTGTTTTCTCACGGAGTTGTGTTTGTTTTACAAACTCGAGCATAGGTTGTGTCCGTGGGCCCCCGACGTGAGGAGCAGCCTTTGGCACGGAGCTGGGCACGTGCCTTGCTCTGGGGAGGACAAGAGCAGGGGCCCTGATTTAGCAGTTTCTTGAGTAGGTGCCCTTGCTTTAGATGTGTGGTTGAGCATGTGAAGCTGGAGTATCTTTTACTGTTTGGTAAAACAAAACTGGGGCTGGAACACTGAGATATTTCAGGTTTGACTGTGCAAAGGGCTTTGCTCAGCAGATGCCCATGCTGCAAAGATCAGTGCAAACACTTAAGTGTAGATGTACCGCATAAATTTGTAAGAAGACTTCATATTTACACACGAAGAAGTAAGGTAGGTCTCTTCAAACAGAGCTGCAGTTACACCAGTACTTGTAACTGAGTAGTAAACTGCAGTAGTTAATTTTTTGAGGGGGCCCGCTTGTGTGAACAAAGCGAGGTACTGACCGGTCTTTTAAATGCTCACAAAGTCAAGGAAAAGAGTTTTAATATCTGTATAGACTTAAAAATTTCATATGTCAAAGGCTAAAGTGAAAGCACAACTGGAAAGGAGTTGGGTAATGGTACAGCAGGAAGTGATGGGGAAAGTCTCAAGTCCGCATATATTAAGCTATCCTTATGTTTGCATGCTTAACATACTTGAGAAATTTAATTTCTGTGCAAAAGTTTTTAACAAACACTATATTAACTTCAATTCTGTGGCAAGCATAATAAAATTAAAAAATCAAAATGGTAATTGTGATATACCTTGTCAGCTTGACTTCAGTAGATAATGATTCGGATTGTGATGCTGTAACTTAAGCAGTATAGCCAGCATATCCACTACAAAAATGTAAACCACAAGCACAATCTTTAGGGAAAAAAAAACAACCAAATAAAATTCTTGCCGAGTAACATTTTTCACAGACCTTTAATCAAGGCTTTCCAAGGCTCAACCAAGAACGAAGACTCCGTAAGTTTCCTTTGCCTTGCTGAGAAACACATCACCATCATTATCGCCACTGCCAGGAAGGAGAATCTGCTTCCAGTTTCTATCAGGGTGCTGCCTCATCCTTGTGAGGGATTAGTTTCTCCTAACAGCTTTTGTTACAAATGTCTGAAGTTCTGACCAGTTTCACTGCTTGAAGGAAAGGAACTTTCTCCTCCCCAGGCTAGCAAAAGCAAGCATTAAAGAAAAGCAAGCAAGCAAGTGTAGAATAGCCCTATCTCTCGCTGTCATTTCAGTTTCTCCTGTTTGTTTCCTTTGGGAGAAGGAAGTGGGAGCGAGAACCAATCCCTATTAAAGCATTTTACGTTCCTGCGCAACTGCTTTTAGCTCTTCTGAGCTAAATTGATTTATATCGGCATGAATTTGATCAAGGCACTGCTGACGGCAGAGCTCTGGACTGTGATGTTGCTCCTGAGCACAATCTTGTAGGTATCATATTATTGCGTGTTAAGGCTTTGAATACAGTAGGTGGTACTCAAGGTAAATGCACGCTTGGAAAAGCAGTGGTGCATCGCTGTGGTTGCCTTCCATTATGCAGTTGCACAGCTATAATATCTCGAATTTTCCACTAATTAAAATACTGAATTCACCAAGGTTGATATGTGGGCATTGAGCTCTCCAGAGAATGTTTCTCTGTTTCCCTGTAGTTAGTGAATTTTTCAAACCTTCCTTCTGAAGATGACTATAATTATAAAAATTTGAGAAGGAGGAATACTGATGAGTGAAATATTGGAATAGCACCGACTAACAAGAATTACAGCTTGGTAGGGTGTTGGGCAATGGTATTTGGTTTTAATATATAAGTCTGGGCTTCCTGTTGGCCTGAGAGTTTTATATCCAAGAAATAACTGATTGTATGTGTGTCTATGTAATCCTGGCACGGCTTGTTCTGGGACAAATATGAAGACATTTCTGCATATCTCAAAGGCCCTGACAGTTATCTGAGTTCAAAACAGAACGGTGTGTGGTGCAAAGTAGCTTCTTTGGGGGAAAAAATGTAGTTTGAGAAATCGGCCCTGTTCTTGAGGGCACTGTTTTTCAAAACAAAGTTTAATGATTGATCGACTGGAAATCAAATGAATCTTCTTTATTTTCTTGTTAAAACATAAGCCTGGATTAGAGAACCAAATTCCTAATGTTGCCATTGTATGATTTTTATTTAACCTTTGGCAGGATGATGGTTTATATCTTACTGGAACTGTCATGCAGCATTTTTAGGACCAGTTTGGGAGGGATTGGTGTTCCAGAGCAGAGGTTGAGTTATGAAAAATCTCTGAGGTGGCATAGTGCAAAACCTAGGACGTGTGTTCCTTTGGAACGAAGTCAGGAAACATGGGTACTTGGCAACTTCAAATTTCTGGAAAGTCCAATTTTTTATAGTCTTAACTACTGTTGTCCCCCGGGTATAATAATTGGAATTTCTGTCCCACAGAACAGAAGACTACAGGAAACCTGTATAGTGTTCTATAGAGTTGGTGGCAGTCAGTGCAGTAGCACAGTAGGTAAATTTCCCTGTTTCTGGCTTCATCAGATATAATGAGTATCAAAGAAAAATATTTAGTAGGACAGCAAGACTAAAACAGTCCATAGATAGATGTGGGGGTAGATAGAGATCAGTCTTAATTCTCCTTATCTGCAGGATGGGTTTGGGTTTAGTGAGTACTTCTTGACGCACCAGTGGCTTAGAAACATTAGCAGAGATCAGAAAATTATTATTCCCCCAAATTGCAATTGAAACAATGTTGTATGTTCCTGCTGAGATTGCAGTGCCATTGACATAATTCTGGTCCATTAAAGACATATTGCACTTACATAAGCTTTAAAACACTTAGCTTTGGGTTAGAACCATTCCAGGTTTCTGTGGTACAAATGTTGCTTGAGATTACAATGAGACTATGTATAAAATTCATTGTTCATTTGCTTTTAAGATAAAGCAGGTAAAATTGTCATAAAAGTTCACCAGTCAGGACCCAAATTTTACTTACCATCTTTGGCAAACTGACATGTATGAGGAAGAATAAATAATTTTTCAGATTCGTTCACCTTGTTTGAAAGAATAGCCTGAATCATATAAGCAAATAAAATCTGCCAGCCAATTTATTTAATTTTCTAAAAAAGTTGAACTATACAGCCAGAACAGACTGTCCTAAAGGAATGGCTTGGCTCAATAAATTATTGTACCTTAAACTCCTGAATGTCACTCTTTAGTGATACTTTTGTGATTTACTGAACAGATATATTTTGCTAAGCTGTAAATCGTATTATTGGCAAAACTGCTGCATTTAATTTATTAGAATGGTTTTGTAGTCCTTGAAGTGAAAATGTTCTGATTTAAATGGCATAGAAATTTCTGTTGTCTAGGAAGTTGATCATATGTCAAGTTGTGCAAGTACATACGTTCTCAACTGGCTGTTCAGAGCCATAGTTAGGTCTGTGGTCAAAGTATATATGAAGTCACGTGGACAATATTTAAAGCAGCATTCATTTAAGAGGAGAAGAAAATACCCACATCCTAGACAACCTTGTAGCAAAAAGAGTTTGAAAATTTAATCTAAGGTAGTTGGTGTGGTGGTTGTTATACACTAAATGAGAACATCATCAGCCAGAGGAAGAGCAGAAAGGTACTTGTAACCGAAATCAGGACAGAAGCCACCTGACTCTGTTCCTGTCATCAGAGCAAAACGTATAATTAGCATGGCTTTTTCGGCAGTTGCTGGCACTGCTCGGAGAGGAAGAGCTCTGCTGTGTTAGTGCTGGCAGGACCCTACAGGTAAATCAGTTTGACTCCTTTGCTTTAGTCACTCCTATTTAAGTACCAAAGAGATGAAAACTATGAGTATTATTTTCAACTAAGTCCTAAATATATTGTTCTGTTTGTCCTGCCCAAAACTTGCAATTGCAATCAGTCTTGTGGTTCGTTAACAGGTTTCAAGTTTTTAAACTCGGTATCTTTGGTATGTTAGGTACATCTCTCCACACATCATTTATCTTTTACTGGACACCTCAGTTTCTCAAGCTATAGACAGTATTTTTGTACTTGTTAAGTATAATTCACTAATTTCCTTACAACTTTTTAAAAAATTCATGAGTACTGTTTGTACTGTATAAATAGCGTGGTTTTGCTTTCCTAGATCTCTCTGCATTTTCCAGTTTTAGTTGTTCCATTTATATTGTCACAGATAGTTAATGATGATATTAAATGCTGGATCAGCTGAGATATGTAGCTAGGCATTAATTGAAAGAGTGTGATTTGTCAACAACCTGTGATCTTTTTGGCTTGTATGCATTTCAGAATTGCTTGCTGTAATGTTTTGCAGTACCGACTACTACTGAGGTGTCAGTTGGTCGGTAAGAGTCAGCCTACTTAGTTTACATGGTTGTAATAAAACACTGGGTACCAATGCATTTGATACTGTGGAAGCTGGTTGTAGATCTGAGTTCCTGTGTTTATCCTCTCAGAAGAAATAAATGCTCCAAGTGGTTTATAGCAGGTTATATGATACCATACTCCAAAGAATTGTGGTGTTTTGACTACATTATTTTTTTCTATACTTGATTTTTTGCTGCAGTTGTTACTTTACTAATGCTTTATTACATGAAGGTTTACAGTTGCATCAAAATGTATAGTATTGATTCTTGTATCTAAGTTTACTAAATTTAGCATAATTGGCAGATCAGTGCAAATACTTTCCAAAGCACTATTCTAAATTGTGGTTTCGAATTGTTTCTCTGAACAGATGCTTTACATTTGGATATAACTTTTGCTGCATTGTTAATGGGTTGATGATAGAAGTGTTTTTGGCAAGGCAAGTGTATTTAGTAGCTATCTGCTAGATTTTCTTTTTCCTGCTATTCTGTGTGACACTCTGCATTTTAGGTTATGAAGGAATTCCTGTATAACTTTCTCACCTATTTTGTGAAGACTAGGTTTCTGGAACTTCTCAAGAAAAAAAAATAATTAGAATCACCCCCACCCCCCCGTCCGACTTGTTACTGGATCAAAAGTAAGTTAGAAGCAAAGACCCCCCAAAAGTTTAAGAAGGCTTACAAGCAGAGCGTATGTTGTAGGGGAGGCTGGAGGAGGGGGAGGTCACAAGAGAATAGCAGGTTTAGTAGCTTGAGTTGTCATAAGATGGTTCTTTTCATTTAAGCATCTTGTGACTTTTCAGTACTTTCCCAGATACCTTCAGTTGGTTGTGGAATTTTTTAATGTGCAAGAAAGCTGAACTTGGTCACTCTTACAGTGAACTATAAACTTTATGCAAAGCAATGAAAATGAAGTAGTTGTGTTTCTCTGTAAGTGGAAAGTACACTTGAGCTACGTATTAGGATGTGAACTGCATGTTTTCAGCCATCTGATTGTGTGTCGGTAATTCATGACTGCCCTT
This sequence comes from Psophia crepitans, assembly GCA_013399095.1. NCBI lineage: Eukaryota > Metazoa > Chordata > Aves > Gruiformes > Psophiidae > Psophia > Psophia crepitans. Next base: position 128,524 of record VWZZ01005313.1, on the reverse strand, counting down.
CCCTTAACCTCTGAGATGTTTCCTCTGCTAAGTGGAAGCCCCTGGGACTGACTGGGTAATCAGAGCAGACTTTTTAAGTCAGCTGCAGCCAGAAAACAGTGGAGTGATCCTCCAACAAGCATTATGAGCATGCTTTGGCATGTGGTGGAAGCCTACAGCGAAGTTACTTGTGTTTAAAAGTTAGGAAAAAAATTACTCTGGTAGAGGCTCCTGTAACTTGGTTTTATTACTCCAGCTTTGTGTGAACCTGTTGGGAGACATAGATAGGTCCTTCTGAAAGTACAGATTGTATTAGATTTCCTTTAGCTTATACAGCATTGCTAGTAATAAGTTTGTTCTAGTCAATAAAGTCTCTTAAAAATACAGTGATCTTACTCATTTAAGAAACTACTGCTTTAGAAAGAACTTTTTAGTAACTGAAGATGAGTTTAAAGAACAGAAAATTAAAGTCTTGTTGATGAATCTTGTAGAAGGAATGTGTGTACCTTCATGTACCCTGGCTTCTAGATTTTTAATTGTATATGAATTTTCATGACACTTTGGTTAGCATCTTTTTTCTACACTTTCTGAAGTGTAGAAGGATCCAGGGAATTCATATACCCTGATGGAGTGTTTTACTTCGAAGTAATTGTATTTTGAGTATCTCAACTAAAAGAAAGTAAAGCTTCAATTAGGGATATTGCAGTAACTGGGACTGACACAGATAATGAATAGGTCACCTGCAGTAAACAAATCCATAGAAGTGTTCCTGTTAAGTGGCGGCTTTAACCCTCCCCTCCTTTTTTCCTGCACATAGAGCTAAATGGAGTATTTTCCAGAGGAGTGATGATTCTAGAGTCCTAATTAACATGGTGTTTTATTCATAATATTCTTGTATTTACCTCAGTCTGCTCTTTATACTACTAAGCAATTACATTTTTCCATTTGTTCTCTTCTGAAGAAGTGCTCAGAGAGAGTGCACAAGGATTTTTAAAAGTATGGAAACAGAACATTTCTCCTTTCCATGATGTGAACACCAGTTTAGATATGCTGAAAGAGGTCATAGAATTGTTTTGGTTGGAAAAGACCCTTAAGATCATCACATCTAACCATTAGCCTAACACTGCCAAGGCCACCACTAAATCATGTCCCTAAGCACCACATTTACATGTCTTTTAAATATCTCCAGGCACAGTGACTCCACCACTTCTCTGGGCAGCCTGTTCCAATGAATGACAACTGTTCTGGTGAAGAAATTTTTCCTAATATCCAATCTGAACCTCCCCTGGAGCAATTTGAGACCGTTTCCTCTTGTCATATCACTTGTTACTTGGGAGAAGAGACCAACACCCACCTCACAACAACCTCCTTTCAGGTAGTTGTAGAGAGTGATCAGGTCTCCCCTGAGCCTCCTCTTCTCCAGGCTAAACCACCCCAGTTCCCTCAGCCGCTCCTCATAAGACTTGTGTTCCAGACCCTTCCCCAGTTTCGTTGCCCTTCTCTGGACACACTCCAGTACCTCAGTGTCTGTCTTGTAGTGAGGAGCCCAAAACTGAACACAGCACTCGAGGTGTGGCCTCACCAGTGCGGAGTACAGGGGGGCGATCACTTCCCTATTTCTGCTGTTGCCTGGGGTTGTTGTGACCCAAGTGCAGGACCCAGCACTGAGCCTTGTTGAACCTTGCATAACTGGCCTCCATCCAGCCTGGCCCCATCTCTCTGTAGAACCTTCCTACCCTCAAACAAATCGACACTCCCACCCAACTTGATGTCATCTGCAAACTGGCTGAGGGTACACCTGATCCCTTCATCCAGATCATCAATAAAGATATTAAAGAGCACTGGCCCCAGTACTGAGCCCTGGGGAACACCACTTGTGACCAGCCACCAGCTAGATTTAACTCCATTCACGACAACTGTTTGGGCCCAGCCATCCAGCCAGATTTTTACCCAGTAGAAACATAATGCCTGTCCAAGCCATGAGCAGCCTGTTTCTCGAGGAGACTGCTGTGGGAAATGGTGTCAAAGGCTTTACTGAAGTCCAGGTAGAGAACATCCACAGCATTTCCCTCATCCACTAAACGGGTCACCTTGTCAGAGAAGGAGATCAGGTTGGTCTAGCAGAACCTGCCTTTCATAAACCCATGCTGACTGGACCTGATCACCTGGTTGTCCTGTATGTGCTGCATGGTGGCACTCAAGATGAACTGCTCCATAACGTTCCCCAGCAGTGAGGTCAGACTGACAGGCCTGGAGTTCCCTGGATCCTCATCCTGGCCCTTCTTACAGATGGGCATCACATTTGGTAACCTCCAGTAAACTGGTATGTCCCCAGTTAGGCAGGACTGCTGATAAATGATGGAAAGAGGCTTGGTGAGCACTTCCACCAGCTCCCTCAGTACCTTGGGTGGATCCCATCCAGCCCCATAGACTTGTGTGTGTCTTAAGTGGTGTAGAAGAGGTCACTAACCGTTTCCCCTTTGGGTTATGGGGGCTTCATTCTTCTCCCCATCCCTGTCTTCCAGCTCAGGGGGATGGGTACCTGGAAAACAACTGGTCTTACTACTAAAGACTGAGGCAAAGAAGGCGTTAAGTACCCCTTTATCTCATCCTTTGTTGCTATTTCCCCCCCACACATCCAATAGAGGATGGAGATTCTCTTCAGCTCTCCTTTTGTTGCTAATGTATTTATAGAAACATTTTTACATCTGTCTTTTACAGCAGTAGCCAGATTAAATTCTAGTTGGGCTTTGGCCCTTCTAATTTTATCTCTGCATAACTTCACAACATCTTTGTAGCCCTCCCAAGTTCCTGCCCCTTCTTCTAAAGGTCATAAACTCTTTTTTTCCTGAGTTCCAGTCAAAGGTCTCTGTTCAGTCAGACCAGTCATCTTCCCCTCCAGCCTGTTCTTTGGCACACGGGTCACCCTGCTCGTGCGCCTTTAAGATTTCCTTCTATACCTATTGGTGAATCGGGAAGAAGAATGATAAAATCATCGGTCACGTGTTTCTTGATCTCAGTGACATGCAGCTGGAAGTACTGACTGGGATGGATTTGCATAGTTGTGTAATTAGTGGAAATGGCTTCCCTCATCAGAGCACCTTCCATTGTTCATGTTTCCAATCTAAAGGTACTGAAAGGGCAACCAGTTCCCTGGCTAAAGTTCAGCTAGTGTCTGTGGTTAGAGACATTCATGAAGGCTGGAGAGCTGGAGTGGCAAGGCAGGGAAGGACTGGGACATCTTGAGAAGGCACCTTCATGGCTAAAGGTGGCAGAACTGTTCTTTAATGTGGAAGAGGAAGCCAAGCTGTCTGGGAGAGCAGCTGTTGTTTAAGAGGCTGTGCAAGTGAGAAGGAGGAAGGGAACCAGCCCTTTTATTTTAAGGGGTGTTATGGTGGCTGAGTGAGCATCTAATCAGTCAAGAGGTTGCTCGTACAAGTTCTGAGCAAGCAAGAAAAGGGGTTTGAGTGCAGGAGGAGCTCAGGAATCACAAGAGGTCTCACTTTCAGGCCTTTCAAGTGTTCTTGGGCAGGGGGGTGTTGCAGAAACAATAGATTCTTGCATTTTACCTGTGCTTTAGAAAATAAGTGTGTGAACAAACGGATTTTTAAGCATTTTGTAACTCAGCGTATGCTTTCGTCAGTGTTTTGAAACATCCTTTTTTGTGACCCTGCTGTGTGTTCCTCTTTCTGGCTGATGCTGGCATTTGGCAATTGTGTGCTCTTTGGCAGCTTTACTGCTGGATGTGCCTGGGAGCTGTGTGTTTCTAGAGTCGAGTTACTGCTGACCTCCCTGTCGCTGCTGATCCAGCAAACGCTGTTTCCAGTGCCTGTTGCCTAGGTGTTGTCTAGCTTGTCTCACTCCAGTCCCCGATTTCAGGTTATCTGCTGTGTCTGTCATCTGTGTGCACTGTAACAAAGCTTTGGTGGTATCACAGTTCTCATGTAAATGGCAATCCAGTATACCAAAGCTAAGTTATAATGTTACTAATCTCTTGTTATGTCCACAGTACCAGCTTTCAGCTTTTCTTCATCCATTGTGGACATCTGGGACAGTCCTGCCTGTACAGCCCTTTCACCTTGGCACTGTAGATGAGTAAGGCTTGGGAGAAGGTCTGTGCCTTCATGCTCTTGCCTTAGTGAGGATCACAGTCTGCTTTGCCCACTGTCTGTTGGAATCACACAGCTTCTACATGGTGCGTTTGGAGTCCATAAGGAGTTTTCCTGGAATAAGAGATTCTGTCTTCTAAACATACAGATTAGGAGGAGCAGCAGTGCTGCAAACTGTCCTGTGCAGTAACATCTCCCAGGGATGACTCCCATCCAAGGCAGATCTCCCCAGAGTGAAAAGTTAAGGTCATGGCTGGGAAGTGAGATACCCCACTCTGCACTCCTAACTAACAAAAGTTGTGGTGGTGCTTGATAGTGACTGTTTGCAATGAGTGTCACGAAATATTCAGCTGTACATCTGTTTTAACATATTAGTTAAAAGCGTGAAGGCCAGGAAGATGTATGTGGGAATCAAGTGAGTGAGTCTACCTTTGAATCTCTTTAACCAGTTTTCTGGAATAGTCCCCAGCTGGTGGCTTTACAGAGGAGGTTGATCTGAACTCTGGACATAGTCGTTTAGAGCATTGGACATGAAGGAATTCAGCATAAAATGCAGTAGCTTTCAGAAATAATGACCAAAATAAAGCCAAATTTAAATTTCTAATCTGAGATCCTGCTTGCTGACCATACTGCACATTTAGAAGCCAATAAAGTGCTACAAGCACCTAATTTGAAATAAGCGTGAACAGTTTCTCAGACATGTATGTGTTATTCAAGTAAAATTATCACATCAAACCTTTTTTTTTTTTTCCAAGGGAGATGAGTTGCTCTGATGGGAAGGAGATCTGAACTAGCTTTAAACTTGTGACTTGTTGAACACAGTTTATAAATTATTGCTATGAACATAAGGATCATGGCATCAGATTCTTATTAAGCAACTCCTTCATGCCTGTACTGAAATACTGTGTACTGTGATATGTTCTTGAAGTATCTAAAGATACTTCAATTTATGTAGACATGTAATCGGAGTTTGTGTTTTGCAGTTTATGGGGCCTCATTGTTCTGGGTCTACTTTTCTCCCTATATCTGGAAATCTGCTATTAAACAGTAAGGACCTGTACTTGAGTGTTACTCTTCATTATATAAAAGCAGATAAATAGACATTTGAACATGTAGGCATTCTGTCTGACATTGATCTTGTACTTGTCACCATGCTGTGTCACATTTTTTGCTATTTTAAAATTCATTGCCTCCCTTTAAAAAGGGTGTAGGAGCAAGTGCTGAATTTTGTTGGCAGGTTGGCTTTTAAATAGAGTAGAATGTCTGCCTGTATATCTAATTTTTTAGCCTTCATTTTACAGCTGGATTAGTGTATTGAAGCCTAATTTACCCATTTTCCTCTTCAAGCTACATTCCTTAAAAAGGAAACCTATAGCTCTTTGAGCCTTAGAACTGTTCTGTAGCTGTATGGAGTGAAGCATCTCCTGTTGTAGCATAGCCATGATTATTATTTTTTTTTTAAATTACTACCAAGTACTGTACAAGAGATGCATTTGTGTATGGCAGGCTAAAAACTTCTGTCATTAATCCACAGCTCTGTCTCCTAAGTCAAGACTAACTTCCTTTGTGCTTAAGGTTGTCTCCTGTTAAGTTTGTTGACCGTTGCCTTAGCACTTCCTTAGTGGCGTTAGTCATTGACTTCATCCGTAATTCTGTCAGCCTAAGTTGACAAAATCAAGGTAAATCTTTGGTTTTCCAGTGTGCATATGATTTTGTTTAAATACAACTAAGTCCTGTGGTTGCTTTTAATATGTATATACATATTTGGAAGGGATAGGGTGTGGAATTTTAATCCACACTCAGCCTTGATTTTGCTGTGCTTTGTTGTAATCAGTTTGAATTTTACTGCTGGCATCAATAAGATCGAAGTCAAATCAAAATGAACTGCTTTTAAAAGCATAGTAAAATTGTTACCTGCAGTTTGATAATTATAAGCCATGAAATTAATTTTAGACCTTAGGAACTTTCAGTGGTCTGTTTATTAATTCAAAATTATCTTTATAAAAAGCTGTGTTTGAAAGTTTTACCCACCCAGGATTATTGTAGGACATTTATCTCTTATAGGTGGTCGACGTTAGAAACCTATACAGTTTGTTTTTCTTTGAGAGGACAGAGGCCATCAAGAATACCATCTGTACCATCGCTTCTAGCCGTAGCAAGCCTAACAGTTGCCTCTGGGGACTGAACCGGCTGAAATACTTCAAGAGTGAATACACAGGTTTCTCCTGAGAAATCACATTGTCTTGGTGTGCTCCAATACTGGTAATGACTGAATCCATGTACAAGTTGTCTTGTAATGTCAGTGCTCAGCCTCTGAGTACTTCTGGATCGTCTGCAGAAAAGAAAATCAAGTAAATAATCAAGTGGATAACGATCAGCGGTGAAGTATAAACAGTGTAATAATTTGGAAGTATTCTGTCTTCACAGTATCTATGACAAATAAGCTTTGCTCTTCAGTTTTGCAATCGATATTGACTTGAAAGTACTTCCTAATTTTAGAAAGTAGTATATGAATATGCTATCAATAGAAGATGAGGAATGGAAACCTCAGATACCATGAAATACTCCAGACTTCCTTTATACTTCTTTCCCAGAACTGTACCTCTTGTAGTGATATCCTCTTCCTTTTTTGAATAGCCAACACACAGCGAAACCAATGCCCCTAAACTGTGGCTTATTATTATTCATTAGGCAGAGTTGCCAGTAAGGAATTGTAAGGGATGTAATCTGCTTTCATCAATGCACAAGTGTAACAAAGCTTTTCATGCAAATTGAAAAGAAGCTACATCCAAAAGAATAGAACTGCCTGTCAAGTTTGGTAAACGGTATTAACATAAAAACAGTTTCTTTTTCACATAGCTATTTTTCCAAAGCATTCTTCATCCCTTTCTTGAAAAAGTCATTTTGTTTCATTCATACACAGGTTGAATCTGAGTGTCCCAACAAATACCTGCTCTTTGAATTTCTTTGCCTGACTGTTACTTCATATGTGGCATCTCTTTGTAAAAGAACACTTGTGTATCAAGTGGTGACTTGCTGCTACTGAGCTGTCTTAAAAATAGGCTTATACCAAAAGAATATTATAAACCTAACTCACATCTAAATTTACTGTGCTTTACTGATGTGACATTCGTGGGAACAAACCTTCAACGGATATTTTTTTCTTTTAAAAAATTCTTTGTGTAGATGCCTAAAAGCTCTTTATCTGGAATTTAAGCATTAGGAGAGACTAATAACCCCTCACGCCGACAGTATTCCTGTAAAGTACTGGTTTTTTGCAAGGTAGAATCTGAAGCACAGAAAATAAATAGCTGTTCCATGGTCGTTCGTGACTAGAGTTCGTTACTCCACATTTTTGGTCCTGTGCTGATTTTGTGTATGAGTGTGAAGTGGGGAGTATTGGTTTGGCTTAACTTTAGGCAGAGTCAGTGTGGAAAAGGCAGCTTATTGAAGGGATGAGAGGCAATAGGGATGTGACTCACGGCTCTGAATTGCTCTTCAGAGAAGTCTCAACTATTGGTGTGGAGTGGTCCTAAATCGTTTAAATGCAAACAGCACCCTTTTGGGAAAGACACAGTTGCTGAGTTTTCGTTTAACTGGAAATAGGCTACCTTTGAGATCAGTGTGTCTGTTCTACTTTTAAACTCCAACTCTTACCCTTGTCTGTTTTTACAAATGTGATTACTAACTAATTTCTCGCATCTCTGAAATGCCAATCCTCTTCTGCTTTTAAGACAGACAGTCCATTGTATATTTTGGCTATTGTTTCTTAACTGAATGGATGCAGACGGCTTTAAAGGGTTTTGTAATGATCTGCTGCTGCCTCTTAGAGAGCTCCTTCAGACCAGCTGTCTTTTATTGGAAGTGGACAGGTAGAACATAATTTTTTATCATGGATTATTCTGTTTTGTGTGGAATTGCTTATATTTAGTAACAAGAAATCTTACAATGAAACCTTTACATTGGAACACAAGTAGAAATGTATAATTTTTTTTTGTGAAAGTCTCACTAACTGGATTTTTTGGGGACTGTTACTCATCTGCCAAATGTGGTAGAAATAGTCCAAAGTATTTGGAAGTGGTGGGGAATGTACAGATGTGCACAACTGCTCTTATGCTGTGTGATCCATGGGAAACTAGGCTCAAGTGGTTATTCAGATAGCCAGATAACAGTGAATATGCACAAACTAAACAGCTGAAGTAGCTTTTGGAGTATTGGGTTGTGACCTGGGTGGACAAAGGGGTGGGCAATAATTGTGCAACCTGACCTTCAGTCATCCGGTGTTTATCCGAATGATCCTTGGCGGGGAATTCCCCAGAGGAAGAGCTGAAACAGGTTTTGGTATAGCATCCCATATATTTTAATAAGATTTTTTAGGAAACTGGGGTGCAGGAAAAAAAAAGGTTGTTAAAGCTGGTCTCCGGAAGGAAGTTAATGGCTCATGTAAGCATGTGTAGTGAGAATGTTTTTTGGTCGAGAAAGGAATAGATGAGATAAACTGGAAGAGTCTGTGTCAAGGCAAAAATGGAGATAAGGTGTACTAGGTGTAAGACAGCATACTGGAATGCAATTGTAAACATGAATGTCAGGGTAAATGGTGATAAGGATTTTGGAAATACCTGTTAGATCACATTCTCTTCTCCAAGGCATTCATTCCTCTCATTATGTTTAAGCCTCGCCTCCTATTTCTGCTTTTGTCGCGGGAAGTCTGTCCCGGAGAGAGTGTCTGTGTGTGCGCACACTCACGCACCGCCACCCGCCTTTCCCTCCCTGGGGCTCCTGGTGGTTGGGTGAGGCTTTTCGTGTACTGCAGTGGGGTGCTCCGTGTTCTCTTGGAGGGGTGGGGAGCACGTGCCTGTGTGAACCCGCTTTCCCGCCATGTGGGTGAGCCCCAGGACAGAGGTGTTGGAAGTCAGCAGCCTCATGAAAGCCGTATTGAAGCTGAGAGGGATGGTACAGTCCCAAGTAAAGGCGGCAGCTTATTTCTTTGTCAGCTCATCTCCATAGGGCTTTTTCATTGCGATGGAAATGAACAGACCAGTTTACACCTCTTAAATGTGCCTATTTCAGCTATTTACTTCTTGGAAATCTGCTCTGTTGAATTGCTGTGAACTTACACCTAAAACATGAAGATTCAGAGTACAGTGAGACACCAAATGTGGGTTTGTTTGACCCAGAGATAGACAAATACAGCATGTATGAAGAATTTTATAGACATTTCCAATTTCTTGCAAAGTGTTCCGATTGAAATGATGATTCTCCTGCACAGGGGTACACGTGTGTGGTCAGGGCAGGAGCATCTGTGCGTGTTTGAGAAGGAAAACAGGATGTAGTTTGAATTCTGTGTTACAAAAATCACTAAGATAAAGCTGAAGGATGCAGGAGTTCTCTTGCATGCTTAGAGCTACTTTAATGTAATAAAACATGGGATTTTGTGACCTGTACAATGTGAGACTCTTTCTTACTGGCTCTATAGAGAGCAAGCATGGAAAGTGCATTTGGGGTTGTACAAACAGCCTTTATTGTACATTATGGCATCCACGAGTCATTGTGATCTTTTAATTTCTGTAACAAATACTCACTTTGCAAAAACCCCAAACCAGAATCCATATAGTAAATTAGCTGTGTGCCCAATTTAACACATTTAAAGTTTTCTAGTGGTAATTTGTGTGTCTCAGAGATGTAGTTTGACAGCAGGGAAAGATATACTTAAGTGTTTTGAAACAAACTTTGTTCTGCCCTCTTTGACTAATGTTTCGTACACTGTGGCTGTCTTGAAAGCATGCTGTACTCTGCTGAGTTGCAGCTGCCTGAACTGACTGTCAAGTCAAATGCTTATTCAGCTCTGCTGAAAAGATTCCTTTGCTTCATTTTGCAATTGTGGAGTCATAGTATTATCCAACGCTCTTGTTTCTAGTTCCCGATAGTCAAAGATTGTGCTTATCTTTCCCAACTACTGGGAATCCTCGTGGCAAGAGGCTCCAGTATCCTATAGTACGATGCAATGTGAAAAGAAGTATTCTGCCTGTCAGATGTGCACTTCTTTTCATTACATATAAAGGTGGCAGTGTTAACTATCTTTATATTGCAATTACTGTTTTACAACTGTTTCCACATAAGCCCTCCTGTCTCTGTAGTTACCTCCAGCACAATTAATGTAATTCAGACTTTCCCAAATGCTTTCTGAAGTTTCCACTTTGGGAAAGGGACGAAGCCTTTGCCTTTGGTGTTCACAGTTTTTAACTTTCTTGAGTGTTAGCACAGGATAGCTGTAAGTCAGAGTTCTATTTAATTTGGTTTTACTATCCTGTTCGTCTGCGGTGGTTCTTTAGTACTGATAACTTTATCACTTATTAACATTACTCAAGTTTATCCATTCTTTCCTTTGTGCTTTGCACCACATGGGTAGATTCGTCTGTGGGATTGTGCCACTGTGTTTGCTTTCTTCAAACCCTCTTGACTGCGCTGTGGTTCCTATAAAGCACTGCCATCTGATTTATGTTTTGGCACCCGGTGGGCTGGAATTTTGCTTTGGTTTATGTATTGTGCTTTTTTATTGTCCTTTTCTTTACTTGATAAAAATGTAGCATATACAGTTTTCACAAAGTAGTGAGCTCTGTGAAGCGAGAGCTGTTTTTCTTGTTTGTACAGTTCCTAACACAATAAAGCTGGAATCATGATAAATGCTTACTTGTGCTGTTATGAAAAAATGCAGTAATATGTTACTGTGTTTTACAGCTATTGTGACCCAAGTAAAGAAGACTCTGAACTTTTTGTGAATTTATTTTTATGACACTGCATAGTGTCTAAAATACACCCTTCTACAGGTGTACTTATGCTAATGTGTGAGGTACAGCACCGGCGTCGTTCTTGCAGGACAAGAATCACAGGATTAATAGCAGATAACATGGAAGGGGGAAAACAAAAAAAAGAAAAACATCTGCTTTCCAGAGGGAGGGGAAAGAAATAATAGTTTGTGTCTTGGAGATTTACACCTGTTTCTCTATTTTTTTTAAAAAAATACAAATAGATATAGACTGCTTCTAGACTTCTTAAAATATCCATGGGGCTTCCTGAAGTTTCCTATTTTAGAATTGTCTTGAATCAACACAGTAGCTGTAGCAGAGTTTTCTCAAAGCGTACACAGGTCTTCATAAAACACTGGAGATAAAGTAAGTTTTACTGGATTATAAATTTAACTGGATATTTCACTTATCATTTGTTTGCTTTGAAATTAATTTGTTTGAAGGAGAGAGTGTAAAAAATAGCAAGGCTGCCACACACAGAATTCTTACATGGTTGCTGAGCATAGTCATGCAAGTATGTGTGCACACATGTTCATACCAGGAGTAATGCCTTGGCAATTTTAAGATCTGGTTCTTAATTAAAGAAGTTATTAATCTGAGTAAAATCAATTTCATATCTTGCAGGCAATCTGTCTTCTATTAATGTCTGTCTTTTTTGGATAGAAGCAATTCATGGTGCATTTTGGGGAATGCAGTATGTTATGACTGGCAAGTTATAGCAAGTTCAGCTCTTACTCTTCCTAAGTCCTGAAGCTATTTAATAAACAGCATAGTTTAGGCAAGTCTTGAAAATTAGTGTAGCTAATTAATAGCCTTTCCTATTGTAGTGATTGAGATTTTGAAGCTGATGAGCTATGTGGATTGAATGTGTTTTTAATAGTGAGAATGGAAGCATCTACGTCTTGTGGTTCCCTCGAAACTCAGCGACGTCTTCACTTCTGTCTGCTATAACTAGGACAGATCCAATTATTCATAATAAATAATGTAATTAATTTTGCACGTGGGTGTTTGCATGACATTTACAAAAACCTTTGTTTTACAGATGTTGAAGGCATAGGCAAGAAGTGAATTAATTGCCTTAGGAGTTCTTCCCTCCTTTGGCTGTGCTTTTTACTGTGGTGTTGCAGTCCGTATAATTGGCGTGCTCAGTTACACCGTGCAAGGTTACATCTACACTTTAATTAGTTCAGTGAAGCATTAATAAGGGACAGAGGCTCTGTCCTGTATTACTGGAAGATAGTTGGGCAGACTGCGTGACATTTTGTGTAAGTTCAGTTTCAGTCTGAATAGGTACTAGGGGTCTAAAAACTCCAGTTGCCAGACTTTGCATAAACAAGTCTGCGCAAGTATTTGCAAGATCTGTGGTTTCTGTGAACTTTTTTGTAAATTAAAGAAAACAAGCTTTCTTGAACCCTGCAGTGCTTTTTAATTCTATCAGGAAGAAACCAAAACACATTAAAAAGTATAAAAGGTTGTCAAAATCAAAGTTTTATTACCAGAAATAAGTAGCGAGAAAGGAAGAAAACAGTTTTATCTTTCAAATGAAGATATTTTTCCGAGATGCAATAAACATGCTGTGCTTTTATGTTTTTTATATTTGATGTGTGTAAATATACTGCTCTTTCACCACCGTTTCCAGCAAACGGCTTGCATTCAATTCAGTTATGTCATTTCAGTGAATGCACTGGGATGCTTTACAGTTAATTCTGATTTATTGTTGTTACTTCATGAGGGCAGAGTTGAAGCTCAGCGGATATATACTCTTGGCTCCGGTATTCCCTGGTTTGCTCAGGCCAATGTTCCAGAAAGAATCTAGCAAATCTGGAAATCATGGTTAGATTTCTCAGTCCCCTGCTTTGCTCCCATTAAAAGTGTGGCATTTCCTCCTTGAGTTCTGCCTGAATTGTAACATCTTCACCCATCTGTTGAATAAAGACTTAAATAGATTTTCTAATTTTATTTTGTGATTCCAGTGAGCTTTTTGGATTTTGAGACCATTATTCTCTGGATGTATCTTAGGTGATGATTTTATTATTTTTTTTTCTTTTTTCTTCTAACATGACTCATGTTTTTCTCTTCTGAGTTGTTGGTCACATGAGGTGTAGGCTCTCTAATGAAGATGCAGCAGTGGAGCAGTGTGTTTTCCTTCTTTTCAAATATCCTCGTGATTCTCCACCACCCCCTAATATCAAGTACTCCTACACTACTTAAGTCTTTTTTGGAAAAAAGTCAATTGTAAATCTGAGTCATGCTGTCATCTGGAACTAGGGCTTGGATGTTTTGAGGGTGCCTGGTAGGGATTTATGGGGTAATAGCAGCTAATATTTTCATTTCTGCAAGCTTATAATAAATTTATGATGGCTGCTGTTATTAGTTTAGGAATAATGACTTCATTTCTTCTGTTAGCACTTTCTCAAGACAGAATGGAATCGAATAATTTCTAGACAACAGGGTAACAAGCTGTGTTATATCTTAAGAATATATAACCTGAAGCCCTGCTTTTACCATCTAACTTCTGATAGAAGCCTGAAATCTTCTGGTTCACTGTAGATGTATGTTTGGGTTTGGGTGTTTTGGTGTTGCGGGGATTATTTTTAGGGTTTTTTTAAAATATAATGTACCAGATGTATGTAGACTGTTACCTACTTACATTTGCTTCTGTAGTTATAAGGAATTAAGGTGGAAATCAACCTAAACCTGCATGGAGCTAAAACAAAACTAGTTTTTTTTACTGTAACAGCGATTTGAAGAAACTCTAGTAGATAAAAGTATGAAGCATGCGGAAACTATGAATCAAATCTGAAATGCTCTTCTCCCTACTGTATAAGCACTGTGCAACCCACACATCGGAATTTTCCCCTAGTCTGGCACTTCTCAAATGTGAAATACTTTTAGTATCTGAAATGGAATTTCAGAAGAAACGAACAGTTGCTGCAGCTGAACATGTACAAAGGCTTTGAACAGTCCTTTGTTAAAATAATTGAGTTTTATTATTTTAAATGTAGCTGTTTAAAATAGCTAGAAACTGCCTTTTTCTGGGTTTGTATGTAATACAGCAGTGGAATGTTTTCAAATAGGAGGGCAAATTGTTAGGTTTGCATTCATGATAGGGTCTAATCAGTTAATAGGCACCTAAGCCTTATAAAGGAGATAGTTACTTTAAAGACGGTCTCTCTTGCCTTCTTCCCCCCCCCCCCCCCCCTTTTTGCTCTTTTTCTCTTTTTTTTTTTTTTTTTTTTTTTTTTTTTTTTTTTTTTNCTTATTTTTTTTTTTTTTTAAGTTACTTGAGATTTAGGTGTAATTTAGAAGATCTATTCACTGTTTGAACTGTTTAATTGGTTTTAGTAATCTGTTTTTGTGGGGGTTTTTCTCCTCTCGATTGGTCTAGTGCAGCATTTCAGATTAGACCACCACCTGAGAACATGTATGACTTGCAGGCAATGGTCAGTCAAGTAGCTACCTTCATACCTGGCTGGGCAGCAGCATAGGATGTGACTAGACCTAGGTTTGAATAGAACTACTTATGTGCTTAAAATCAGGAATCTTGTTGAAGCTGAGCCAGTGTTTCTGCTAGATTTCCAATTTCCACTGCTTGCTGCCAAGTATATTAGAGCTGTCTATAAATAGTTTGTGGAATTTTTAAGTGAGAATAAAAAAAAGGCCAGGTTCTTTTCTGTCCCCACCTTTTCTAAGTACAGCTGAGATGTTTTAACTGGTTTTGCTGAAACTTTCACACAAAAATCCTTCTCTTAAGCTGGCTTAATTATTAAGTTTAGCTTTTATATTTTAATGACAATATACTCAATTAAAAATTATCTTATGAGATTTACAGGTGTGACCAAAACATGTGTGTTTTCCACCTGCAATATTCAATCACAGTTGCTATAGTTACTACTCTAGCTTCTCTTTTGCAAGCTCAGATAGAGAAACCTTGGGTTATCTTGCTAATTTGGTGTGCAAAGATCTCTTTCAAAGGTGTTTCCTGTTCTCTCTCTTGTGTGAGTCTCTCCTGCTGGTACACCCAGAGAAAAGGTTTGTGCTGACAGACCCAGGTACAGAACTGCTCATTGCTTTCATGTTTGATTGGCAACAAGGGAGAGGTGACCCTTCCTACAGAAGGGAGAAGGAGGAGTGGAAAGTGACTGAGAAGCCACCACACCTACAGAGCAGGAATGCGAGCGCTCACATTGTAGACTGCAGTACCTTCCAGATGTTTGCTTGATGTATGCCAGTGGTGCTGAGGGCTGTGTTTGGACACTCAGCATCAGCTGGCTGGCAGCATCTATGTCAAATCTGCATTATGCTAGCATCTCATTATGGTTTATATGGAATTTTGTAAGTTTTCTTTTATTTGTTGCAACAGCATTCAGAATTGGTGTAATATTAGTGAATAATGTATGCAGTGTTTAACAAATCCAGGAACGAAACTTGTGTTCCTCACACAGAATGACTACAGAGACCATGAAGCTTATACCTGAAGTCGAGGTGGGGCCTCCTGGGCAGCACTGGAGCTGCGGTGAGCGGAGAGCCCACCTGGGATCTTGGGTGGCTGGAGGAGTCTCTGCATCGGCATGTCCCATGGCCTGGCAGGAGTGGGTTTGTGGAGCAAAACAAGTTATGCTCAAGATCTGATGTTTGCTGTATACGTTTCTGAAGGATTTTACTTGGACTGGCTCTACTGTGGCCCAAAGGAGTGAGTACTGGTTGCCAGTAGGAGTGTGTCATCTAAAAGGAATCCAGTTTGGTCGTTCCAAGGCCGCGGTGTGATGTGTCCCAAAGCACAGGAAGTGGAGCAGATTGGGAGATTCAGAAGCATTTTCCTTATTTGAAATAAAATACTAACGTAGACAAATCCCAAGTTAACACCATAAAATTATCAGGAATAAAGGATATATTATGATTTGGTAGAACAGTTAATAGACCTGTTACCTGATCATTGTATATTCTTCAAATTCAAAGCATGCACTCTGATTTTTAGAGTACCTATTTTAATAGTAAGTTTTTGAAGAATCAATACAGGCTTTTTGCCAGAGGGAATAATGTTACAATGCTAAAGAATGCAAAAGAAGTAGAATATTTTTCTTTGGATTTTTTTAAGTCAGTGCTATCAAGATTATAGGAATAAAGGTGTGCGCTGTTTTTCACTCAAGTACTGATTAACTGGGTTTAGGCTCTGTACAGTGAATGTAGATTTGGAAATTTTCTGGCTGTGCTTATTCACCAAGAGATGAATAAAGACCCATATTTCAAAAGTATCATGCAGCTACATGTCATTTAAAGTCCCTCTGTGAGGGGGAAAGGACAGTATAATAATGAGGGGATGATAGAAAAATGCAGTGTTGGACGACAGGTTTTAAGTATACAGCGCAGACTTTTGGCAGCACCATATCCATTGTTTTATACCCAAGCAATAATTTTCTAAGCACAAAATGGTAGATAGTGGTTGTTGTACAAAACTAAAAATAAGAATCTAAAACCTACATAAAACAATTCCATTGCAGAATTGATTCTCTAGTTCTTGTCTTAGCTTTCTAAATAAAACTACATCACAGTTGGTCTACAATAAAAATGGTACTACGTAAAATAACAGCATTGAGTATTGTAAACAAATGCTGTGCTTTATCTGTTTTTACAGTGAAATTTTATGTGCTTATTTTCTGCTTTTGTATCATAAACACATTTAAATAAACCACTATTTCAGCATAGTTTCTTCTGTTACTCATTTTTATTCTTTCCTTAATTAAAGAAATTAATTATGCCATTGTAATATTTGAGTATATACAACACTTCCTTGTTTCACATGAACATTCGCTTTCACTGTTTGAAATTTTAGATATATTTACTGTATCTTCTTTGTAGCAGATGTTCTTCTGTGTAGGGATTTGGAATAAATCTTGTCACTCTGTTGCTCAGTTTGCCTTTTTTAGGGAATTCTGGCTGATGTCTGCACAGCAGTAAGGCTCTTTCTCAATGTTTCTGTCTATTGCAGGTCTAATTTTCTATTAAAAGCAATGATTATTTAATCTTTCCCTTACCTGAAGGATAATTTACATCTTGCTGCACAGCTTGATGCTGTTTTACAAATGACTACCTGAATTTCCTATGACTTCTAGTGCTGAACCCTAAGGAAATATGGAAAAGAACTGCACGTAACTAGTTAACACCAAAGTCTTGATTTAAAAATAAATAACACAAATTTTTCAATAGCTCTTGCAAAGATTCTTCAGCTAAACTGAAGATTATTGATCAAGTAATGCTCACAAGTCAATACTGTCACTTTTTGTCATTAAGTATATGAACTTAAACAAAAGCATGTGTTGCCCTTTGCCAAGGCAGTAAGCTGCAGTTAGGTGTAGGGCAAAAACTTCTGGTCAGAGAGGCAATGCACTATATAAAAAAGAGCAACGAAAACGTGAAAATATTAGATGACTGTAGAACCTGAATCTTATCTTGAGTAGTTAATCCAAATACGTATTAGTGCACAAACGTGTTAATTTGATTTCATGCATAGCTAATCAAAAGGATAGGGCGACTGCAAACTAAGCCATCAGAAGGCAGGAAGTAAAATGGTATCACCTGTAAAGGTTGTGACTGGTTTCAGTAGGAATCTGGGAATGACACTGCTGCTTTGCTTTGTTACTGAATATAGAGACCTAACAAACGTTGCCTGGCTTCAGTGGACTGTGTACTCTGAGCCCTGCTGCACCTTAATTTGCAGCATTCCCTGTAGCACTAATACTGTTTATGTCATGAACTGTTCTGGGAGGGTAAGTTTCAAGTGCTTAGACTGGGCTTTTTTTTTTTTTTTCTTTCTATTTGCTACACTGTCAGTTCCTTGTCTCTTGTAATGCTGAAGTTGCACATGTAGTTCTGTTCCTGTCTTCTGAGGGAAGCAAAGCTCAAAGTTCTGTAATAGCAGTTTAGCAGCGGTAGAACATGTTTTGCACAGACAGAAGAAAACGTACAAAGCAGCCAAAAAGATATTCTCAGAGACTTTTCTAGGTTATAAAGGATGAAATAACAAGTCAGTCCTTTTTGTACACGTTCATTTGAGATTATAGAAAGTGTGGGTTTTTTCCCTCAGTTGCGTAATCTCAGTTCACTGCGTACTACTATTGCATTACAGTTGAGTTTGGCAGTAGGATGGCCATATGCATATGGACATACAGCTTTTTGCTGCTACAGCATTAAAATCCCTGCAACTAATGCATTTAATTATACGTGAGCAGTAGTTTAATAATTATAAGTGCAAAGTGTTCAGGGGATGAGGAGATTGTAAAGGATAGTGTTTTGGGTTACATACTGAGCAAATGTTTTTATCATAGAATGGCTTGAATTGGAAGGGAGTTTTAAAGATCATCTGGTTTATCTAGAGGAAGGTGATAGTACTTGTTTTTCTGTTGGTCTCCCGCATACTTTCCTCTGAGCTGTAACATCTTAACCTTAGATCAGCCGTAGGTGTGATGGGTAGGCAGTTAGCCTTTGCACTTTTCTCCCACAGTCAGCAGACGAGCGTGACTGCGGTTCAACCTGACGCACGGCGTCTTTAGGTGGAGCTTGTTTCTGCACAACGGTGCTCAGATACTTGCAGGAATGGGAGGATGGCCGCTGACTGGGACTGTCACAAAACGTGCTAGCAAAAGGGGTCCTTTCCGAGAGGCATGCTGGAATATTACAGAGGTGTCTTGGATGTTTCCAGCTTCCACAGCTCCAGATCAAGAAGGGTATTGCTATTTTTGGACTAGGGCATCATAGGACCGTTGCCAAGTGCCTTTTTAGTGGAGTGGTATGTAAGACAGCACCAATTTATTGATGGGAGTGTACAGTAAGATTCTTATTTTGGTGGCATCATCTGCAGTTGGTCAGTTAGAACCAAAATTTGGTGAAGATTAATACAAGGTAACTTACGAGAAGCAGCATAAACAAGTTAAGCTTACTCATTGTAAGGTACAGAGTGGGCAGGAATTTTGGAAGTAGGGAAAAAAGGAAGTTTGGTCATGAAGTGCATTGTCTAAAGTAAAGCAGGTTATCATGGTACGTGTTCAAAGGGTGTTCAGAAACACACAATATACAGGAAGTGTTGTTGATCTCTTCTGCCTTATAATTGTGGTTCAAGAGAAATATCCTGTCTAGTCTGCTTATGTAGCATTCGTTATGCACCAGAGTACCTTTTAACTCAATGTAGTTTAGAAAAAGCTCTCTCTTCGTAGCCAGTTACAGCAATTCCTCAATTTACACGGTTCTGTTTATCTAGGGGGGTTGTAATTTGGCTGTTAAAGCTAATGGTAGAGGCTTAACCTTGAGATCGAAGAATTTATCTTCAGTGGAGACGTGTGCATGATTTCTGTTGTGGTCTAACAGCAAAAATAAAGGTAACTTAAATGTGATGTTTGCCACTATGGATTTTTTTTTTCCCTTTTCCTTTTTCATTGCATCAGTCAAGTTAATTTCTCTGTAAAACACAATCTGGATTTAACAGAGTCTCAAATACATGGTGTTCTTCCAAACTGAGAAAATTCGATTTTACAATCACTGTGGACAAAGTCATGTGTACCAGATTTTTTGGGTGTACTTTTACACACTCATTACTTCACTGTGCATTTGTATTACTGGTTTTAGTCAAATTGAAATTAAAATGGAGTTTTCATTTAAGAGTCATAATTTGCTATCTCAAATATATCAGTATTTAGATAAACTTCTTGTTCTTTTTCTGAAACCTCCAAGTTCATGTATCTGCAATGTGGAAGCTTGTCTTGTTTAATCTGAATGTTTTGTCTAAGTGGGGGGGATCTGTTTGGCTATCCTTTTTGAAAACTGTAAGAATATGAGTAAAACTTACAGGAGAAGTTCATTTCAGGACTGTAGGCTAATTTTTATTTTCTGAAGTTATATGCAGATAATCCTTTGAGTCTGATATCCTTCCCAGTTCGAAAGTGAGCTGTGCTGTGTAGGCTGGGGAGGAGGAGGCATGTAGGGGAGTAACATGCTAAAGTGAAGGCTGCTGTGTTGTGGTTAGCCTCCACATTAGTTTGAGCATCCCTGGTACTGTCTGGGTTTCAAATGTATAGAACGTGGCAGCTGTTTTTTCCAAACATGTCAAGTTTTTCAAGTTTGAAAGCGCTGGGTTTTTTCCACACTTTTCCCTCTATAGTTTTCCTCTGCGATTTGTTTGGAGTATTTGCTGCTGCGATGTTTTCCTTGTTGCCAGCCTTGTTCCAGCTCCCCTGGCCTGTGTTTATTTTGCTATCTGTGATGAAACTCAGGAGATGTTAGTGGGTCAAATACCTTCCGAGGCTATGGTTTGTATCTTCTGCAGGGTTTTTTCGCCTCTCCAGACTCCATATAGAAGTATGGGGCTCATGGCTCTTTGCCCAGGATGTTTGGAAGTGATGCTGTGAGGGTGCTGGGTTTTTCAGGGGTGGGTGGGGGGCGTTTAATGTAGTTTCATATAGACTGATAGGGGAGAAATGCCCCAAATGGTGGAAAACCTGAAGGCAAACCTCTTGTCATGCCTGCTTCTGTGGTCAGTCAGCTGTGAGACACCGATCGAAAGGAATTAATTCAAGTGTTTGTGGAACTACTTGTCTTTTTCTGCCTGCTCCTAAGACAAGACAGCATCTTGGCTTGGAAGATTTGAGTGGGGTAGGAAAAAACTGCCAAAGGTCAAAGGGACTGGCTTGGTGCTGTGAAAATAAAATAAAAATTTATGGACGAGTCCATCAGAATCAGTGACCAACTTTGACCATAGCCATACTTTGAACATTTGAGAGATTTAGGAAGTTATTCAAGACAGAAAGGCACCTCAGAAACTGGAGATTGGTCCATACTGTAAACACGCTCTATAAAGAATCTAGCTCATTTAAGAACCAATTGGCTGATTATTTTTTTATAGTAGTCAAGGGATCTTTAGAGATACTACCAGCAGTGCTGGCAACGTGCTCATGTACACATAAGTAGAAAGCCATTAAGGGTACTTTCCGTACTTCTGTTTAACATCTAGGTTACCAGTAGTTTAATATCCTGTTTGCCAAAAATTCTAATTTATTATTATTAGTAGTAGTATTTGTTTGTCTATTATGAGAAAAAAACATAATGGACACTTGTTTTTATCTTGAGCCTTGTCCATTTGAATTTTTTAAGTTAAATGCGGTTGCTGACCATATCTCAAGCTGCAGGACTAAAGCTGCCATTTGTGTTTAATACCACCTAATATAAGTGGTCCATTTGTATAACAAATCATAAGTGTTTGTAAAAGGATCTGAAGGAGATAGGTATAGTCCTGGTTACACAAGTGATTTTAATTTTTTTTTTAAGAAGTCATAAAAAAATACAATGGAGGACATCAGTTTTTGAAAAATTAATTCTGTTTCTTGCAGGCAGAATGGATTTGTGCAGAAGTTTCTCGGTGTGTGTCTTCCAGTGCCGTGCTGTCACACAGACTTAACCGGCTCCTATAACTGATGGGGGCAACCTTGGTGTCAAGTTTTGTTAGGTGACACCTGCTTCAGTTCAAATGGGAATGAATAATAAATATTTCTTTAAAAGGTCAAGAAATATGAAAGCTTACTGGTGACCTAAGGAAAAAAAAATGCACTCAGTCTGCTGTATTAAATAGACTAACAGGAATTTCAAAGATAATTATGTTCCCATATCTTAATGGAAATTACTGATCTGTTACCTGATATATTGATATTCCAGTGGGCTCAGTTTGTATGGAACCATGTGACGTAATTATTGAGAGCATATAAGGATCGTTGCCTAAAAATTTCATAAAGTGTCAGCAGTTAGTAACGCATAAACGGTGGCTGAACACACTCTATTTTAGTGACAATTTCCAGTAAAAAAGGAAGTAGTAATCTTAGAGGTTTTTAAGGTTCATCTTTCATGTAACGAAGGATTATTGGGAAGGAAATAATTTCATAAAAACCACCTTATTTTGATATTATAGTACTTGGATCTGAGTTGAGTCATCATCATCACACATTAGTGCTTCTTCTGACTAATTGCTGAAGTTAGTTTGACAATAAATATGACATCACTTTATGTCAACAGATTAATCATTAGATCGTAAAGCATATTTAAATGGAAAATATTTAAGTGTTCCATTTTGGATATTGACTTAATCTTTCTTCTTAATTTAAACCATTAATTCTAAGTTAATGCATATAGGATTTGGATGCGAGTTTCCATTTTAGTATGCTTCTTGTTATTATGGATTTATAGTTTCTCTCAATTTTTTATGTACACATTGCTTTTCTTTTGCTTTAGTGTTATGTCAGTATTTTCATGATTTGTTATTATATTTTTATCAGAACTGATATCATTAAAATTCTGAGGTTTTGTTTTCCTAGTCTTTATGTATAGGCAGCCTGTCTGTAATTCCGATTCTGGGTCTGTCAGTGGAGTGCCCAGATATTGACTGTCTTCAATGTCATTACTCCTGGGGTTTTCATATTTCTAAATGTTTGTGAATTCCTTCTTGTCTGTCATGCTGTTCATTTTCAGTGTTCACTAACAACTACAGATATAGTTGTATGTGCTAATAACCCCTTTTTGAAAATACAAAAATGTTGAGTAATCCCTATGGTAATTTGAAAAATGGAATACTGGTAAGGGATTTTTAGCTTAAAGCGAGAGGTCTTGAAATGTGTTAATGTTTTCCTTATGTTGATGGAAATAATAGAAAATGAGGCAATCAGAAATGTACTTTGTGAAATCAGTTGGAGGTAAAACAACAGCAAAGATGGTGCTTGTTTTGTAAATTTAGAGCTAAGTGTTACTGAAGACATGAAATCAGAGTGGCAGACATTACTTAGCATGTCAGTTGATATGAAAAATGGAGAAATTACTTGGAGAATAGCTTTTTAAAATCTATAGGTATTTTATTTTTGAAAGCAGTTTAATTGTAAAATAGTTGCTCACTTATACAGTTTTTGAAATAAATTTTGTTTTAAGATACTTCTGTCTTTTGAACATTGAGAGAAATTGTTACAGGGTTGAATCTTCTTTTTAAATTGAGACAAAGCAATGTGATATATAAATATATGCAGCAAAATGAGTACATTAAAAGGGGGGAAGCGACACACATACATCACAACTGCTGAGGAATTTATTAGATCTTTTTCTGTAAAAAAAAAATAGACTTGATATTTTTCTACAAATTCTGATCATCAGGTTTCTGCGTTGTGTCATTAGGAAGTAAAAAAAAAGTGTTTGTGCATTTGGTGTCAACCCTGGGAGCAATTTTTGAAACATTTTATTTGTAACCACTGCAGTGGAGGCAGGATGCTTGGGTGTATATGTTCTAGGTCAACTCTAACAGTCTTTAAGCTCAGTATAAAAGGAATTTGAGTTTTCTTCATGTATTTAGGATTGTTAACCAAACATATCTCACTTACATTGTGATGCTGGTAGAACAACTGAAAATTCTGTGTGACATGGCAAATCCTTGGTATTACAAAACTTTGAGGGATTAAAAGTTGTGGTTTTAAAATTTGCTTGATGATGTATTTTAAATTTTGGATTCACTGCCTATGTTCAAAGCAACTTATTTATAAAAGTAGCTCTCTCCTCTCAAAGTGCCTGGAAGATTTTATTAAAAATTTATTGTAAAAGTTAAAAGAAAAGATGTTGAGTAAAGGAGAGGGAATGAGAGCTGTTCAGTGGGGGAAATGTGCACGAATAGATCTCTCACATCACGTAACAGGGCTACCACTTCTTTTACTTTGGAGGAATATAAAGCAGTATGAGATTTGGAGACATACCTTTTTTGTCTCAACTTTTGATGACCACGTGGGTCTCATTGTTCATCTTTGCAAGTGTACTTAGTTTTAATGAACACTGATGAGGAGTTTCTCTGGAAGGTAGCTAGTTCCTATCTTTGAAGCATCTTTCTAGGTAAAGGGTATAGGCTGCAATTCATTGTGAAATAGGTGGATGTCTTCTCCCAGATGTCATTGTTTGCATAGCATTTACTTACAGATCTTGATCTAGGAGGAGATGGGGAAGATGCATTGAAAGAAACCTTTCTTGAAAAGAAAATAATACTTGATGCAAAATCATGCAAAATCTACCATCTAAATTAGCTTGAAGTTCCTCAAAACTCTTTGCTACTATTAGTCTCTCATTCCGTAACTTCCTAGTACATTTAAATTGTTCCTAGTACACCAATGATGCTTGTTTTTAATTTTCATTCTATAGTAACTTTTTCTCAAGTTATTCTTTAAGTTTTACCATAAAATGAACGTAGGACCTTTAATGTTTAATATTAATTAAAATAACTTCAGTTTTGTTCTTTCTGTTCTGTAAAGGGGTATCTGAAGAATTTTTACAAATTTTATCTTGGAAATTAGCTTATTCATTATGTTTAATTTTAGGAAATGGTGCTCTTGCAGAACATTCTGAAAATGTGCATATTTCAGGAGTGTCAACGGGTAAGTCATTTTTTGTAATGTTTAAATTTCATGCATGACTTAAATAGTAAATATTGAAAGCCACCTGGTATCTTATGAAGAGATATTTGGCTATAAAAATTATTACTGCCTTTTGCAGCATGTAATAAGGAATGAAGCAACTGGAACATGGAAAAATTCTCATAAGATAAAATTGATACCTGCATGCTCATGAACAGATTATGCCTTTCTAAGTGGACTGCTTAATTATTTTTCCATACAAACATTGAACTAAGAGAAAAGTTGGTTTAAGTTGAATTGATATTTTCTTTCCACAGTAAAGTTTTTGTGAAATTAAATTTATTGAAATGTAATTTTGGAAACTGCTACTATCAAATAATATAAATCCAGGAGTTATGCGTTTCACCTGATTAGATTGAAGCAATAGCTGAAACTACTGTACACTTGACTGCACAGTTTCCTTAATACAAGAAAAAAAGAATTTTAGAACTCATGAAGCTGAGAAACTGATGAGATGCTGGGAGAATATGGGGTATAAAAGCTGCACATATTGCTCAAAGGTTGCTACGTTCTCTTCCAGTAAGTCAGTCTGAGGCCTCTTCTGGGCAGCAGCCACGGTTGGGACTGGTCTGGGTTAGTGAGGTGGCTGTATGTCCATTGAGGCATTAGCAAAACCAGTGTACAGTCTTTCTTCAGATGGTAAGCGGCGTCAGCTAAGCTGCTGTCGTGTGTTATTATAAAGATACTCAGAAGATGTGCAAATGGGGGGACAAACACTCTTCTTCCGTTGGACGAAGAGTACAAGCCTGGTTCTTTCCATAGGGAAGCTGCCACTAATCCCTGGATGTCAAACTGATTTTCACACCCTTCTAAAATAAGAGTCAAAATGCAAACTTACCCTTTAGGCAGCAGCTTGCACATCTCACCGTGGTTATCCTTGCAGTATCACTTCACATATTGCATTGCTACTTGTGCACACAGTTGAGTTTTTTGGATAAACACGCAGTCAGTGGACGCCATACTGCCTTGTTTTTCCCTTCTACTGTTTGCCACTCAAAGACTGTCAAAAGTCTAATTGTAGGAGATCTTTGCTGTCCATTCTTGTGCTGCATCATGAAGAATGTCGTTGCTTTTCAACAGTAGTAATGCACCAAATATCATATCTAGTACATTTATGGCACACTGTCAATAATAAATAGCAGCGCAGGTACTTGCCACTGTTGGGACAATTGTTGCTGGAATTGGATTGTATGAGATAACCCTGAAAGCTGCATAGTTAGATTTTAGGCTATGTTTTAACAATCCTTCACCCCTTTGGTTACTGCAACAGTCGTGTCACAGGTCGCAATACAGGCAGAAAAGCATCTGCTGGGCAAGAGGTGAATGGAATTTTTGACTCTGCATTCAGTACTTTGGCCAGCATGCTTGAATAGGCAGTGCCAAGAAGAGGGGAACACAATGTACCTTCTACACAAGGTAACAGCAGCTGGTAGACAGACCTTTAAAGTACTGAGCAGAAAGAGCCAGTGAGGACTTTCATTTAAAAATAAATAAATTAATAAATAAATAAAAATAGTCCTGTGTTCTAAAATAGCTTTCCAGCTGGGGAATAATAAATGTCATACTGTAAAAGTTTATATCTTAATATAATTTGAATATTTTTCGCTTCAGAATTTTGAGATAATGGGGATGGGGGTGGTCTGTTAATGAAGACCTGAAGAAAGTGTGTAGGCAGACCCAGTGGCATTTTCCTTACAGTCCTTTGTATGTACATCATAAATGTGAGGTGTATGGCCTGAGTATAAAAGATGGGGATGGATTTAAACAATTTTTAGTTCATTTGAAACCATCTGGGTCGCCCAAACATGTTTTTGAACTTGCAGATTATATTTCATCAAACATACCTGGACAGCTTTGGATTTATCAGAACAATTTTAAGCAGAGTTTCTGTAAAATAGAACCAAAGACATCTGGCCTTTAATCTTTCTAAATCCAACTTCAGCTTGGTGTTGAAACCAAGCAAGTGATTTTCTTAGACAGTTGCTACTGAGAAGGGATTTAAAATGAAATGATTGTCTTGATGGTAGATTTCCTGTCATGCTGCTGCTGTAAGACTACATGACCTACCTTCCTAAATTATGTTCTAATAGCAGAGACCTCTGTGGTCTTTGGTATTTATGCTTCTGCTGTATATTATATCTGCCAAGTTGCAGGTACACCTCTAATATATGAGCATGGTTTTTCTACCAACAGCAATAATGGAATGTTGTCTCTTGTGTATAAGCTATCACTAGGGAACAAGTGTTTATGCCTTTAAAATCTGAACAATTGAGAAATACCTTCAGGTCTGTCTCTGGGGTATGAAGCACCATAATTGTCACGACTACAAACCCAATCCCCCCTGTTCTGTTTTTTTGTGCTGGTGAAAACACTTGTTCACAACAATTTAAAAAAATTATTATGATTTGTTTTTACCGAGTGTGTCTCTATTGCAGAGCAAAAAGTATTTTAAATTAAAGCCCTACAGCTTGACCTGGAGGCAAAGATTCGTATGCCTTCTTCCCCCGTAGTTCTCCAAATAAGACTTTCAGTGGCTCCTGAGAGTTACAAATGCAATAATTATCCTCCCTATTCATGGTTTAGACTTTATCACAACATTATTCTCTTTTTACTCTAAGCTGTTTTAAACACCTTCAGATCATTTATCCAGCTGCATTCATGTCCTTACCATGTCCAATATAATGCATACCTTATCATCTTGTGGTTCACATTGAAAGCTAATTCTTTTATCTTTTCAACTAATCTCCTGGCATTACTGTGAAGATAAATCCCTAATCTCCCTCTCCCTGCTTTTCTGAAGTGACTTTTTTCTTTGACATGTTGTTCGCTGTTACTACGGGTACTTTACTTCTCTAGATCTTGCTACATTTTTGCATAGGTTTCTCAAATATTTTCTTGTTATAACTTGCAAGTTGAATTTTGTACTGTAAAGTTTTCATTGGCTCTCTTCTGTTCATCAGTCAACATCCCGTAGGTAGTTTACAGTCATATTCTGTAATGTGAGGTGGTGAACAAGTTTCAGGAAGAAGGGTATAAGGAAACAGTTGTACATGTTTTTAAAAAGTCTACGAGAAAATCCATATACACCAGAAAACCACATGCACGGCTTATCCTCTCAGCAGGTTTTTTTTTGACCATTATTTTTTACTTTAGTCTGTGAAACATCTTCAGTCCCAATTACCGTACTGCAATCTACTGAACAGAGTAATGGCAGAGTAACAGAATTACAAGTAGATTGTTAATAAAATAAAGGCTCACAAAGGAAAGAGTTTAAAATAGGTAGGAGATGGATGAGCAGAATTGGATGAGAGCAATGTAGGCAGAGACACCACCCGCAGAGAAATAGTTGTGCAGGAGGCAGTTGTTCCCACCCAAAAAATTTATAACCACCATCATGAGATTTGAAAACGTCTTGGGCATGCATCACTCTATCTTTACTTCTCTCTAATGCAACCTTCTCAATTTGTTTTGTGCTTCTACCTCCGTTACAAACGCACCTCCTTTGTTCCTGACTCTTCTAATTTTCATGGTGCTGTTTTCTTAGGTATTTTTGATACTTTCAATAAATTACTCCAAACCTAGACAGTTTTCCTGTAACTTTAAGTTCCTATGAACATAACTGACCTGTGTGACAGATGCAGGGCCAGTAGCAACTGGAATTAGAAGTTCAAATTCTTCACAACTTAGCGAAAAGATGTTTGCCTCTATTCATAGGTGTCTGGTTTATGTGCTGTCAGTTGAATTGGGTTTTTAATTCCTATACCCTTCTTGATCTTGCTCAGATTTTCCATGTTTACAAGCACATGAATAAAATGTAGGTTGCATGATAGTCTCAAAAGTTTTAGAAGAAACATCCTAGTTAAGCAGAGGGTCAGGAATTTATTTTAAAGGTTTGCTATTACCTTTATAAAGTAAATTCTCTTTAAAACTGTTCTATTTCAAAAGATTATCCTTGAGTATAAAAATCTGTCTGAGCAATTATTCTCTCTTACAGTGACAGCACTTCTGAAGTGCAGCTACTACACCGTTGATCTTGACCTTTATATACTTTTTAAGCAAATGGGAGATTTGTCTCCTGAGTTATAAATAAGAAATTTCAGTGCATGAATGTATACCAACTACGCAAGTACGTTTAGCTTATCTGGCTAACCTTCAGTTAAGGAAGCTGTGATTCGCTTTTCAAGTCCATTCCTTTCTCTTTTTTTTGAGCCCCCACTTTGTGATTCGCAGACTTTTCAGTTCAGTTTCTCTCTCATACAACAGAAGCGTGGTATTGTTCAACTCCACACTGCATTTTAGTGCCCCCAATCATTCTTGCTTTCTCATGCCCTCCTTAGTCTGCTTCTCTCTTCTCATATTGGATGGTGCAGGGTATGGTCATATTTTGCCCTCAGCTCTTTAGCGTTAGCTTCAGTGGAAACAGAGAAAAAGCAATCTTAAGTAAAAGAATATAGAAAATACAGAGAATATAGCTGGTATTGCAGACAAAGGCAAAAACCTGAATTTGAGTAAAACTGGAAGTTTTCATGGTGCTGTGAAAATACCATTTTGGTTATACAAGCTACCCATGTGGAATTTCTTCTGTTCAGAGTCATGTAAAAATTAAAAGTTACTGCTTGTACTATTGCGGGGGTTGGATTGAGTAGCTCGTAGTTGTCAGGACGCACTGTGCCAGCATAGGAAGTTGCAAAGCTAATTGCATAGTAATTTGCTGTTGCTAGCAATGTTTGGAGGTTCCTATTCAGCAGACGCATGCTGTGTGTATATGTATGCTTAACTTTTTGCAGGTGAACTTTGTAAAATTGAATGAACATGTGTTGAATGGATTATTTTTATCTTCTGTTTTTTTCCAGGGAAATTTAAAAGCTTCCTTTCAGATTTTCAGAAAGAAATCTTGTATGTCAGTTTGTAAATATCAAAACCCAGGTGAATGTTGTAGTAGTACAAATTTCACCTGAAGGCAACTTATTTTAAGCTGAACTCTATTTCCGTTGTAACTAAATACTGCATGGACTTGCTTGCCAACATCTGTAAACTTGGTACAAAATGTTTTACACGTTTTTCTATTTTTTGAATGTATTTTTATTTCAATCCTGTCAAAACTGCTATTTTACTTCAACATTTAATTGTGAATAACCTGGTTTTATTTCCAGTCCTTCCATTTCTTGGCTGAAGAGATGTGAAGTACATCCAGATCATTCACAAAGGAGCAGCGTTCCAAAATATCCTGGTGTTAGAGCACCACCTATAGGGTTTGCTCAAAACTAAACCAAGAAAGTTTCCAGGGAATAGTTGGTTGAATATTCAAATAAAATAGTATCTTTCTGTATTTTGAGACTTTTTTGTCCCTGGATATTAGGACATGTCCTACATTCTGTAGCCAAAGTATGTTAGTACTTAACAGTGCAGCATGAATAAAGCTCTATTAAGAAACGTGAAAAACTGTTTAAACCAATGTTTTCTTACAGCTGTACATGAAAGCAGTAAATTTATGGAGTTTTATTTTTGTTTCTAGAGTTCTATATTTATGCTAATACAGAAAATGGCAGGTGTATGCCAGCACTTTTGTCTTTTAATCCTTTTAAACCTATTTTTAGAAATGTATTTCTTATGCCATATAGAAATATTTTTCAAGTAATAATAATCATCTAAGAATGTAACTTTTTATTGGAGCTAGTCAATAATTTCAGGTCCTCACAGTATTGAAAAGTGATCTTAAAAGCTTGATTGTGTCTAAGAATAGAAAAAAAAATAACCTGTTTACAAATTAAATTATTAGAACTTAATTTGCACTATTACAAATATGATTTATTCCTCATTGTGTTTGTTGACTGCATCAGTTTTGATTTGTTATTTTAACCAAATACGTTTTCAGAATTTAAAAAATTTTAAAAGCTTTTGGTCATCAGACAATAATGAAACTGCGTCCTCATTTGGAATAGTTCTTGTGTTAAACTACTGTGCGTAACTGATTGTGCTACCAGTGAACTTTTGAGAGCCCATAAGTTTTGGACTAGCAGTGAGGAAATTGTGAAATAAAAGCACAGAGGACAATTAATTTTTAATGTGTTTTCTGACCTCTGAAACTTCCTCATAATTTCAGGCTCTCTAGCGGGAGTATTCCGGCCTCCCTATTCATGTGAAGGTTGCGCATATGCTTCATGACAGGTGTTGGATAGAAGGCTGCTAAAGGGGGAAAAAAAAATAACAGCAAAACAATGCCACAAAACTAATAAGTACATTATTTGAAATAAAATCAGCAGAGCTAAGAACACACCAGTGAAAGGAACAAGCAACTGAGTTAAGGCCAATACAAAAAGCTACACCTATAATAAAGTAAGAATACAAATGGCTGAGTTACTTCAGTTGCATAGAATAAATACAAGCTTTCTAGTCTATTATCAGAAATGTAGTTACCTGAGTCCCTATTAAGAATAACCTCTTGTAAACCTACCTCTCTTAATATCTGTAAATGAAGTGTGCTGCAGTAAGTGCTCTTTGCCTTCCAAGCAGTGGAATCATGTATGAAGAGCATTTCCATGCCCAGGGCTGGAAGGGATATTTAAATGAAGGCCAGGAACTGAGTCTTCCAAAGTCAGGAAATTTCAATTACTGGATTTTTTTGTTTTAATTTATTTTTCACCCTCTGATGCATTCTTCATCATAAGGTGTAAATGTATAGTTAAATTGAACTGAGTCTTTATGAAGTCTAAAACTAAAGTTAGGAAATACAAAATTTTCACATTACTAATAAAGTTGTCAAAATCTGTATAGAGTAGTCCTTTTTTTTTCTTTTTAAATCTGCAGTACTAATTGACGTTAGTATAAACTTCTGTACTGACAACATTGGAAAAGGTCTTTTGACAGACATGTGGCCTCTGTCCATTATGAAGTCCTTTAGATACTGCTTTTGGTGCTACCTCATCTAACTCTGTAGGATGTTTTCCCTGATAAGAGTTGATTGATTTTTGTCCTGCTCTTTTTTAAAAAAAAAATCTCATTAATCAAGTTGCTTTCCATATATATGTGTTTATTTTAGCTTGTGGAGATATTCCAGAACAAATTCGATCACCAAGCGGGACAATCACAAGTCCAGGGTGGCCCTCTGAGTATCCTGCCCGAATCAACTGTAGCTGGTACATCCATGCAAACCCAGGGGAGATCATTACTATAAGGTAACAGTGCTCCTATATTAACTAGATGGATTGAAGAAGTACTGACTAGACATTTTTAACTGCCAGTTGTGTATATCCTGATTTCCTCTTCCTTCCTGTAAATGTAGGATTTCTGTTTTGTTTATTTTCTGCCTTTCCTTTATCTGATTTGCTCTTAACACAGCCATGTAGCATTTGTTTTCAACTGGAGAGCTGGTGTCTAGAAAAAAGTTTATATGTGCTCGTTTATTTGATTGTTTTTAATGTCTCTGAAATACAACAATTTTGCATTAAAAATGTATAGGGGAAACAAAGACAGTGAAGCGTCTAGAGGGGGAGACGTATGAGGAGAGGCTGAAGTCCCATGGTTTGTTCAGGCTGCAGAAGAGGAAACTGAGGGAGACCTCATGGCGGCTTACAGCTTCCTCATGAGGGGGAGCAAAGGGGTAGGCACTGATCTCTTCCCTCTGGTGACCAGCGATAGAACCTGGGGAAAGGGTATGAAGCTGCAACAAAGGGAGGTTTAGGTTGGAGATCAGGAAAAGGCTCTTCACCGAGATGGTGGTGGGGCACAGGAACAGGCTCCCCAGGGAGATGGTCATCGCACCGAGCTTGACTGAGTTCAAGAACCATCTGGATGATGCTCTCAGTCATCTGCTCTGATTGGGCTGGTCCTGGGTGGAGCCAGGAGTTGGACTCGATGGTCCTTATGGGTCCCTTCCAGCTCGGGATATTCTGTGATTCTATGATTCATTGCTGTGAAGTCTTGTAGGTATAAATAGTAAATCAATAGATATGGTTCATAGAATGGTTTGCGTTGGAAGGGACCACAAGGATCATCTAGTTCCAATCCCTCTACCGTGGGCAGGGACACCCTCCACTAAACCAGATTGCCCAAAGCCCCATCTAACCTGGCCTGGAACACTTCCAGGAAGGGGGCCTCCACAGCTTCTCTCGGCAACCTGTTCCACTGCCTCACTACCCTCACAGGGAAGAATTTTTTCCTAATGTCCAATCTAAATCCCCCCTCTTTTAGTTTATACCCATTACCCCTTGTCTTAGCACTATGCTCCCTTATAAGCAGCCCCTCTCCAGCTTTCCTGTAGGTCCCCTTTAGGTACTGGAAGGCCGCAATTAGATGTCCCCGGAGCCTTCTCTTCTTCAGGCTGAACAAGCCCAGCTCCCTCAGCCTGTCCTCATAGGAGAGGTGCTTCATCCCTCTGATCAACTTTGTGGCCCTTCTCTGGACTCACTCCAGCAGCTCCATGTCTTTCCTGTACTG
>VWZZ01005313.1:77861-95434 GCA_013399095.1 Psophia crepitans | reverse complement strand
CATGTTGCCGACAATGCAGTTTTGGAAATGCTGAGTTTTGGTGCAGGGAGCTCCTCACAGTTTCATGTACCTTAACTTTTCTAAAGTAATGCAAAGAAGTTGTATTGTAGGTTCAAGTTCTCGTAGGTTCAAGTTCTCGTGAGTTCATTCCCCATTACTGCCACAGGGGAAATCAAGGCTTGTTTTAGCATCAAGATACAAATTAGTACTGCTTCACTGGCTGATTGTGAAACTGCAGTAGCTGCAGATTTACTTCAGTTTCCCGTACAGACCTGCTGACCTAAGAAGCAGCTCTTCATTATGAAATATTTTCTTTGACATCAGTTACTCTTTTGAAGTACTGCTTTTTAATTGAAACAGCCTTTCTACTAAATATTCAACTACCATAAATGCAATGTAAAGTAAGTAGAGCTGCTCATCTTCTAGAATGCTTTCTAAATTTTTTCATACAGTTTATTTTTCATAAAAACTTTTTTTTCTCCTCTTCTCTCACACTGTTTCCTTCCACTCATCTACCTAGCATGCATTTCACGTTTCACTTCTGGTTTACTGCTGTGTTGTTTGCACTGACCTGTTTTGCCCAGACTGTCTCCCCTTCACACTTCATTACCGTGGCAGCATGTCTTGATAGAGCTGTAGTCATAACATGACGTACCCACTGGGTAACTGAGTAGTGCAACCAGGAGCAAATCTTACCTGAAATCAGAGCTTGGAACAATTTAGCTGTGTTTATAATGTCAAGACACATCATTGGCTAAGTGTAACATTAGCTAAAGTTCTGATGAAATTTGAGTTAAATAAAACCCCTTAGTAGTGTATGAAAGTCATTAAATGAGACTCATAAAGACAATTTCATTAACAGGTTTTTTTATGGTTTTTTTTTAGATGAAGGCTTAATGTGTTTTTTATAGAAAAACTGATATTCTTTAAGTAGTGGATGCAATTTAGGTTAACGGAATGGATTCTTCCTGTCCTAATGAAAGTATCACCACAAGGTTAAATCCTATTCTTACATGGTTAAAAAAGCCGCTCTTTATTTCAGACCAGAAAAGAACTTATAGCTAACTTAAGTTTTTATGTGTGGCAATTCATCAGCTTAGAATCATAGAATGGTTTGGGTTGGAAAGGACTTTAAAGATTATCTAGTTTCAGCCCCCTGCCATGGGCAGGGACACCCTCCACTAGACCAAGTTGCTCAAAGTTTCATCCAGCCTGGCCTGACCTTGTTGTGCAATATCGAGTTCAGTAGCAATTTTGACCTCTTCTTTTTTTTTCTCCCCCCCCTTTTTTTTTTTTTCTTTTTTTTTGGCCCCCAGCTTTCAAGATTTTGATGTTCAGGGATCACGACGATGCAGCTCAGATTGGTTAACAATTGGAAGCTACAAGAATATTGAAGGCTATAGAGCATGCGGCTCCTCCATTCCTTCACCATACATCTCTTCACAGGATCATGTTTGGATCAGATTTCATTCAGATGATAGCATCTCCAGAAAAGGCTTCAGATTAGCCTACTTTGCTGGTATGTTTCAAATAATACCTAGTTCAATTTTATGGTTTCATTTTCTGTTTACTGTTTCAAGAACTACTTCCTTGTAGCAGAGTATGGTATATGCATTTCTTGTAATTGATTCAAAACTTACTGGAAGTATACATTCTGCATGGCATCAAAATAATACACACAACTTGACTCTTCAATGTGAGAATTAGTGTTCACAGTAATAAGCAGAGTGAATGGTTGGGGAAGGAGGGGATGTTCACTTTTAATTCTAGGCAATTTGAGAGGTTTTTTTGACATAGCTTAAGATTGGAAATTTTTTCATCAGAATAAAATTAGTTGTTAACATGAGTAAACTACTGAGTAGCATAAATTAGGGCAAGAGAAGGAAGAAATGTATTATTTCTTTATTTTGCATTATTTTTCCCATTTATATAAGGTATAGTCTCTTTAAAAAAACACACAATTTAAAAACCTATTAACGTGATAAACTACTCTAGCCAAGTATAGACATGGTTTTGTACATGCAAAATTTTTCTTGGATAACTCAAGTATGCAGTATTGCTATTTACCAGGAGTAAAGTTTGAAACTGTTGTGTGGGCAGTTCTTGCTCTGGTAGCTGTTACCAAGAGAGAGGAAGAAGACAGTCATGGGTAAAGACTAACTCCAAACTTTTTTGTGGCCTTAAGGTATACTAGGATTTTATATAATATGATTGTGGTTTTCTGTGTCCTGATCATAAAAAATGAGATTCCTCCTTGTTTTCATAATGGTTTCACCTTCTCTTGCTACCTTAGTGTATGCCTGTACTCCACTCTGACCTGCTCCAAATTTCTGTGCACTTTTAACTCCTCCATACAACAATTTATACTCTCCGACACCTATCCACTGACACCCATCTTCAAAACTATTCCACCAAGATTCAGTAAAGCAAGCCCTAATCTGCTCTAGCCTCAGCCATATTTGCGCCTGTTCTGTGTTCTGCACTGTTGCTACCTAATGGTTTCCTCCACTGTCACTTTTTCACAAACCTGAAGTTTCCAGGCAGGCTTATCCCTTTCTCTTGCCTGTTTTCAAGCCTACAAAAAAGTTTCCTCTATGCTTCAGCTTCCTTGCAGCTTAGCGAGCCTTGGGAGAAGTAATGCAGCCTTGCATTTGATGCTGGCTCAGCTTTCAGGGCAACGTTCTACCTGGGTTTTGCTTACTGAGTCACAACAAACACGACGAGAAAAAAAAGCCACTCTAATCAGTCATCCTCTACGACTGTTTCAGCTAACTGCTCACACGCATGCTGTTATCCTGCGTGAGGCATCGCTTCTGCCCCGCTTATCTCCCTCTCCCCCTAGGAACCGAGGGAAGGCAGCGTTCCCTCCCGAGGGGATTTGAGAAGGAAGGCTGTTTTGGATAAGCATGTGCAATGGGCAGAGGAGGCAAGCCACAGGCTCAGTAGAGTTTTTCTTTTCCTCCAATCTTGAAACAATTTAAATATGTAACCCCTTTTGGAAGAAGCTGTAACATTCTCAACAATAAGCAATTTTTACTGTTATGTGATTTCTTCTTGTTAGCATCATGTAGTGGTACTCAATTTAGAGTGCTTAAGACTTAAATTCAATGTTTTTTAAAAATATTTTGTTTGGGTTTTTTGTGTTTGGATCGGGATCAAGTAGGCAGCTCTTTTCTGGGATGTTTAAAAGCCTGCAGAAGGAAGAGCTTAGTTTGAAATCCTGTTTTGTTACTACAATATTGCCATTAGTATTTACAGCTCCATGTTACAGTTTTCTACTTCTTTTTTTTTCCATGTTCTGCAAGGTAGAAGCAGAGTCTAATCAGTACTTGAGCAAGTTCAATGGCTTCTTATGCATATTCTACTGTGTTGCCCACCACCTATGGGGCACCAGTCAATTTAGGCAGAACAAATCTAGAAGTTCACTTCTACAAGTTTTAAATCTAAGGCCAAGCTTCACACTAAGTAATTGCCATACTAATATTATGAACAATGTGTATGTGTGTGAGTGTATAATATACATAAAAATATATATATGTATGTAACAGAACAAGACAATTGTATAATTTATACTAGATCTGTTCTTTGTTTTTTAGAAAATGTTTACTTTAGTAAGAAAAACTTAATCACTGGCAACACATACATTTTGCTCTCATTTTACTGTCTGTCAGCAAATTTGTTGATTTAAACGCTCTTCAGCAGTTCTTATAACATCTGTCAGTCTTGTTGGTTTAATTTTTTTCCTGCATTCTTTTTTTTAAAAAAACATAGCATTTGTGAAATTTTTAAAATGCTGATGTTGCACCTTCTATTAAAAAAATATTTCAAGATACAGGCTTTTTTTAATGCTAAGACACCAAAATAGCAAAAAAGGAGAACAGAGGTATGATACGACGTGATCTATCACCGCATATCAGTTGCAGCAAGGGAAATTGAGGCTAGATATGAGAACTTTTATTGCTTCATGTGATTAAGCACTGGAACTTTCAAAACACTTGATTGGACAAGGTCCCAAACAACCCAAACTTCGGTCGACCTTGCTTTGAGCACATGGTTTGATTTGGTGACCTCCAGAGACCCCTTCCAATCTGAATTGTTCTTTTGTAAAGCAAGATAGAACCTGCTTCTTCTGGAAAGTCTGTATTTCAGTAAGTTCATTGTGCTGCATTTTCTGCTTCTTTTTCAAAACCTTAAGTATAGTGTTATTTAGGTTTAGGATATATTTGTCTAATTTAGTTCCTGAATTACTGCTGTGTAGGACCATCTGCATTGCAGATGTTTTTGAAAATTCTTGGAGGATCGACTGTGGCAGTTTGTTTCATAGCCAATTTTACAGTCTGTACCATGGTTTTTAGAAATCACGGTGATTTAAAATGATACAGCAGTATTTGAATCAGCTAAGTCATTGCAGAGCTGAAATGCAGCTTTGCACAGTTTGACGTTGTCGGTGAACTTGCTGCGGGTGCACTCAATCCCACTGTCCATGTTGCCGACAATGCAGTTTTGGAAATGCTGAGTTTTGGTGCAGGGAGCTCCTCACAGTTTCATGTACCTTAACTTTTCTAAAGTAATGCAAAAAAGTTGTATCGTAGGTTCAGGTTCTCCCAGGTATGCTGCAGTGTTTAACGTTGATGTTACAAGTGTGGTAGTAGCCCGTAGACAACAGTTTCTTAAATAAAGGCGTCGACTTTTTTTTTCCAGAATAAAAAAAAAAAACCACACAAAAGAAAACCAAACCAACACTCCACCCCACAATTCCATGTTTTCTGGACCACTACTTGGATCCCTAACTTTTAAAGCATAATTTTGTATGGTTTGTATGTTTTAAGCGTGTGTTTCTGCAGTTGCTGCACTCTCCTCTTAGTTGCTGGAGAGAGAGGCTGGAGCAAACAGTGGGAAGAGGTGAGGAGAAAGGTTTCTCGCTTTGGTTGGTAGTAATAGGTAATCTTCAGCTGTTGGTTTCTCTCTTGCTATAGATCCTTTGGTACAAAGTAGGAACCTACGAAAACAGGAGAGAGGTCTGACTGCTTTTACAAGAAAGAATTTGAGGAGGTAACAAGTACTGCAGGACAAAATATTTCTGTATTTTGACTGATACAGACAAGAAAAACGGTGGTTTTTTTACTTATTTTTAGTATCATAGAAGCTGTATTTTTCAATCACTATAAATGAGCATTGTTTTCTTGCTTGGGTTAAAGTTATTTGACCGAAAGCAGCTAAGGATGAGGCTCATGCTGATATGCTAGCAGAATTTCACCTTGAAAAAACTGTTTTATCTTGAAACTTACTGAAAGTTCTGATGACTTACAGAGAATTTAAATAGTTGTTTTGCCATTCTGAAATACCTGGTGCAACAAATAAATATGCAACACAAACCATAAAGTACTAAATTCTCAAAAGATAATATTTTCATAATTCCGTTTTTCTTTCAGGGAAATCTGATGAACCAAATTGTGATTGTGACCAGTTTCATTGCGCTAATGGGAAGTGTATTCCAGAAAGCTGGAAATGTAATAATATGGATGAGTGTGGAGACAACTCGGATGAAGAAATCTGTGCCAAAGCTAATCCTCCAACAGCTTCTTCCTTTCAACCTTGTGCTTACAGTCAGTTCCAGTGTCTTTCTCGCTTCACCAAGCTTTACACTTGCCTTCCAGAGTCTTTAAAATGCGATGGTAACATTGATTGTCTTGACCTAGGAGATGAAATAGACTGTGATGTGCCAACATGTGGGCAGTGGTTAAAATACTTCTATGGTACTTTCAGCTCTCCCAACTATCCTGACTTCTATCCACCTGGAAGCAATTGCACCTGGCTGATAGACACTGGTGACCATCGCAAAGTAATTTTGCGATTCACTGATTTTAAACTTGATGGTACAGGTTATGGAGACTATGTCAAAATATATGATGGATTAGAGGAGAATCCACGGAGGCTGCTGCGTGTGCTAACAGCATTTGACTCTCATGCTCCCCTCACAGTTGTTTCATCCTCAGGACAGATAAGAGTGCATTTTTGTGCTGACAAAGTGAATGCTGCAAGAGGATTCAACGCCACCTATCAAGTAGATGGCTTCTGTTTGCCGTGGGAAATTCCATGCGGTGGAAACTGGGGTTGCTACACAGAGCAACAGCGCTGCGATGGCTACTGGCACTGTCCAAATGGGAGGGATGAAACCAACTGCACCATGTGCCAAAGAGACGAGTTTCCCTGCTCTCGAAATGGCGTTTGCTACCCTCGTTCAGATCGCTGCAACTACCAGAACCATTGCCCTAATGGTTCAGATGAAAAAAATTGTTTCTTCTGTCAGCCAGGAAATTTTCATTGTAAAAATAACCGCTGTGTGTTTGAGAGCTGGGTTTGCGATTCTCAAGATGACTGTGGCGATGGCAGTGACGAAGAGAATTGCCCAGTCATTGTGCCTACCAGAGTAATAACTGCAGCTGTCATTGGAAGTCTTATTTGCGGATTGCTGCTTGTCATTGCACTGGGATGTACATGTAAATTGTACTCACTCAGGATGTTTGAGCGAAGGTAAGTAGAGCAGATTGCCTTGAGAACTTAAATTTTTAAAATATTTTCCTGTCTTGTTATACTTGAAACATTTTTATTGATACACAGTTATTGTTGGATGTGATTTCTAAAGGCATTGCTCCTAATGATTCTATGATTCTTTGACAGTAAACAGAGGTTAGTTAAAAGAGAATAGAAGTATTCTGATCAATTAACTATTGAGAGCTAAGCTTTTAGATGTTACAAAAAGAAAGTGTGGAAAAGCTGCGTTTCTGCAATTACATATCTCAATTCTGTATTTAACAGCATGTTTTCTTCTATTGTAGTCAATCTCATACTTAGATTACACATTCTTAAATTTTTACAAAATAGTGTAAGCATCTCTCATGGTGCCTTTTATATTTAGCCCATGCTTCTTTTCTGTTTGGGTTTTTTTTTTTTTTAGGAATTTATTGTTTGCTTGGTTTTGTTGTTCTTGTCACAGCTGGACAGACCCATGGAATGACTGCAAGGACTTATCATGTATTCTTTGTCAAATAAATTCCAATTAATAAAACTTCATCAGCTGAAATGTATTATTTCAGGTTATAACAGTAGCTTTACTCTTAGATATATATATATATATTCAACATCTTCTATGTATTAAGAAATTTCTTTTTTCTTTGAAAGATCATTTGAAACACATTTATCAAGGGTTGAGGCTGAACTGTTAAGAAGAGAAGCTCCTCCATCCTATGGACAGTTAATTGCCCAGGGTTTAATTCCACCAGTTGAAGATTTTCCTGTTTGTTCACCTAATCAGGTAAGATTCCAAAACAGCAGGCAGACCACTTGAATATTAAGGACACTGAAATAAAGATATTTTAACTTTCATCTGATTTTTTTTTTGTTCTGCAGCATTTCCCTTTTCTTTTTTTCAGACCGATACTGTTAGACTAAAGATTAGCCATTGGATAAAACCACAGTATGGTAGTACCACACAGTTTTCTTTGCAGGTTTTTTTTCTTATTAGTGGTTGCCAGTAACGCACGCTGTAGAATTCCTCTGGCATGAGAAGTAACAGATCGGTAGATCTAGCTGTATGTTCTGTATTGATGTTGTTGTATAAGTTAAGATTGCAAGATAACTCTTTGAAATTTGGGAAGGAACAATAGAGACTTCTAATGCAAAATAATAGTTCATAGCCACTGTGTGTATGTATTTAGGTACGATCAAGTCCACTATGCACAGAAAAGATGATGGCAAAGGCAAACCTGTAATATCATATAAAATTAACAGGAATGAGTAACAAATTAAAAGCTAGTAATGGGAGTTAATAGCGTCTAGCCATCTTGATTCTCAGATGGATCACTAGCACAATTCTTATTTGGTTGATGAATGCATTTCTATCAGAACAACTTAAAAAAAATTACTTTCAGTTGTAATGCTCTTTTGTCAAATAGAAGAGTCTCAGTCTAGGAATCCCACTGTGGTGCTCTATTAAAGTTGACAATAACTTGTATTATGTGTTGCAGTTAATACAGCAAAGTTTACTGTTAGTATTGCTGAGCATGTACAAAAAATAGTTACAGGACCATAAGAAGGGGAATTGCTTTTTTATGTTGAACAGTAGTGATTTCATTACACTTACTCTGACATAGATTTCACTTATTCTTTCACACATGCACTTTCAAAGCAGCAGCTGTGATCCAAGACAAAGGATTTTGCAGAGGAAAAGAGGAAAACAAGTTGCAATTTGCATGAGAGACTTTGAAAACATATCAGAAAGAAGACAATGTGAAGATTTTTTTAGTAGCAAAATTAGCACTAAAGCTTATTAATGAATGCCTATAATGAACACTATAGAATGCCTCATTCTTAATGGATAGGTTACCACGGTTATAATAAAGATCAGTATGTCACTGTTTTAAAACAATTCTGTACTTTTACAGATATGTCTTGCTGTCTTCTTTTCCAAAATTAAGTTTCACCAGTTTGTGATGCAGCTATGCTCGCTAAATCCTTGAGGGCAGGGTTAACTCAAGAAAGTCTGGTAAGACAGTGCAGTTGTCATGCCCAGATGTGTAAGTCCTCTGGTTACAGGTAACTTGGAAGAAACCAATGCTTCCTGCACATCCCTACCCTGGATAGGATGCTTCAGCTTTGGTGCACATGAACACGTTTAGGAACTGTTACGATTTTTAGACAGACTTAGCTTGCTCAGACCCGTTTTTCATCATGAAACCTGACAAAGGTGGCCTAAAGATCTTGGGCTTTACTAATATGAAGTCTCCTGATTGAGAGGACAATTCTGGAAAACCCACACATGTAGTGACTGCAGTCACAGATTGGTACTGGAGCTTTTAAAAGGTTGTGCAGTTACTGAAACTTTCTTTTCTTTTTAGTTTGGCTTAAATTCAATTAACCACTGTTGGTTTGGATATATTTTAAATTATTTTTCAGAACTAGACTATAATGGACTTCCTGAAAGTGGCAGTCTTTCATAGGGACACATAACAAAATGTAGTTGCTTCATACTCTTTCTGT
Source organism: Psophia crepitans (assembly GCA_013399095.1). NCBI lineage: Eukaryota > Metazoa > Chordata > Aves > Gruiformes > Psophiidae > Psophia > Psophia crepitans. The sequence goes on along the minus strand of VWZZ01005313.1, from coordinate 86,395 downwards.
GTGACCGTGATTTCATGCTCCATAAAAATACTGATGCATATACAGTAGTCTGAACAATGGAAGAGTGTTAGTAAGTTCCCGTTATGAAGACTAGTATTTCAGAGGAGACTTGTGGCCTTGAAAATTTAAGTAGTTACAATCAATGAGCTTAAGTTCATTCCGTGAACTATTGGGAAGGAAGGGGTAGGTTGCACATGAAGTATTGTTCCGATACCCAACCGTGTACACCCTGTGGCATCTGAAGGACTGTGGATGGGAGCTGAAGGTGACAGTATGAGAACACTGAAGTTCAGTCTTGGTAAACAAGATGAAATATATGCATATATGTTAAATGTTTAATTGGAAAAAAAGCACTATGATGATAACTACTCTTAATTTTGCCATAATCTTCATTAAAAAGTTGTGGATCTGGATTTTATCCTGTAATTAAACACTTCAGTGAATATTTTCAGAATCATGGGCATGTGGCAGATCTTCCACCCTAGTATTTGAGAAGTGAGCTACTTAGCTGAGGTACTGTTTTATGTAAGTTTGAGTAAGATAACACCAAGTGACAGGTGTTAATATGTTCGTGTTACTTCACCATTTAAAAGTTATACAAAGTTTTAAGCAGAAAAATTCAGGCATGCATTGTTCTATAGCTGAATGACTAGAAAATGTATACTGAATTTGGGAAATGCATGGTTTAGAACACCTAAGATAATTTTAATTAAACAGAAGTATTAAAGTATTTTGAAACTGAAATTAACTGATTATGCCAGAATGGGGAAAAAATCAAACTGCAGGCCTCTGCTAGAGAGGATATTTAATTTAGTCTCTATTCTAGGCAGCCCCATGGTAGTGGATAAGGAAAGGTGACCTCTGTTAAATCTTTCTGTAAAATTTTTAAATCCCAAACTTTTTGAGGCATGTTTCTATGTACCATACTCTAAAATCCACAGTGACTACTTTATCTTTTGGTGAGATTGTATGTAACAGATCTTGCCTTCCTGCTGTACTCTACCTTCTGCACTGAGTCTGTGGCTCTACTTTTCTGTACTCACTGTTCCATATACAGGTTATAGTGCATTTCTTTTTTTAGAGATCCTTGATTTGGGCAGAACTGTACCTTGTTTCATTGCTCTTTTACTTCTTCCTTCCATATGTACTTCTGCTTAATTCCTCTGTTCATATTTTTTTTCCCTCAAAAGCATCTAGACTTCTTTCATGCCTGCTTTGTTTTTAAAATAGCATTTTGCTACATACACCAGATCTTTAATATTAAAGACACTTTTTTTTTTTAAATATTTAAGACTCTACATTTAACTTTGTGATGATATGCCATTTTATGCAACAGTTGTCATTCTTCTTCTGTTAGGACAGTGCCAACGTACTGTCAACACTTGATTGTCGCTTGTCTTCTCTTTTAGGCTTCAGTTCTGGAAAACTTGAGACTGGCAGTACGATCTCAGCTTGGATTTACCTCAATCAGACTTCCTATTGCTGGCAGATCAAGTAACATTTGGAATCGAATTTTTAATTTTGCAAGGTCACGTCATTCTGGATCATTGGCATTGGTCTCAGCGGATGGAGATGACGTTGCCAACCAAAGTACTAGTAGAGAAGCTGAAAGAAATAATACTCACAGAAGTCTATTTTCAGTTGAATCTGATGATACAGACACAGAAAATGAACGAAGAGACACAGCAGGAGCAGTTGGTGGTGTTGCTGCCACCTTGCCTCAGAAAGTCCCACCTGCAACAGCAATAGAAGCCACAGTCGGAGCGTGTGGGAGTTCCTCTGCTCAGAGCGGCAGTAGAGGTAACACGGATAGCGGAAGAGAAGTGACGAGTGTAGAGCCCCCAAGCACAAGTCCCGCACGTCACCAGCTCACTAGCGCGCTAAGTCGTATGACTCAAGGCTTACGCTGGGTACGCTTTACTTTAGGGAGATCCAGCTCAGTGAATCAGAACCAAAGTCCTTTGAGACAGCTTGATAATGGGGTAAGTGGAAGAGAAGAGGATGATGATGTTGAAATGTTAATTCCAGTCTCTGATGTAGCATCAGACTTTGACGTGAATGACTGTTCAAGACCTCTACTTGATCTCAGCTCAGATCAAGGACCAGGGCTTAGACAGCCTTACAGTGCAACACATCACGGTGTAAGGTCATGCAGTCGGGATGGCCCCTGTGAGAGCTGTGGCATCGTACACACTGCCCAGATACCCGACACTTGCTTAGAAGCAACAGTGAAAAATGAAACTAGTGACGATGAGGCATTATTACTCTGCTAGGTACGGATTGTTTAGGAAAGATTGTGTACAAGTTGGAGCAATATCTGTCATTGTTTTGTACTTCACAGTTAAAGCTAGGTTTTAGTTTAAAAAAAATCCAGGAGAACATTATGTTAAAACTATTTTAGCCTGTGTGGTTGATTAAACGTTTTTTTTATACTGGATGACGTTATGGAACTATTAGAGTGAATGGCTCTGAATACACGGTGTGTGTATCCAGTATAATCTGATTACTCTTTAAACTGAAGTTATCCCAGTTAGTTTCAAATTTAGTTTGTCCTGGTACTGTAGTTCAAACCAGAAACATGGCTGCTCAAGACTTACTTGGCTGCCTGTTTAACCCCGTATTAACAGGTGAATTTGTACAGAATTATTTTCCTTTAGACATTGACTCTTGTATTATTGCCAACATACTTGTAACTTAATATACTAAATGCTGGTAAGGATTGTTGATGTAAAATATGTACTTTTCTTTGAGTTTATACAACACTTTGTCTAAATATTCTGAATTTTGTCGTAATGTGAACTTATTTAAAGGGAGGAGACACTTTCTCCAGGAGCGTTCTTTTTCTTTCAGAAGTACAAAATGCAATGATTTGTGAAATTTAGATGCAATAGATAAACTGGTGGCAAAAGCTTTTATAGCACTGACTTTTCTAAACTGCAGTCTACCATGGTACAGCCAAATAGTACGTAAAATCCCCAGTCATTAGTCTTTCTGATTTGAAATAAAATAAGGCCGAAGATAGTACAATATGTGTTAGTTCTTTAAACATCCGATATGTACAAATACACTACAGAGTAAGTTCCAACTGGTAATAGATCTTTCCCTAATACTGTAGGGTGTAAAGCTTGTTTGGACTCAAGGGATTTGCACTAAAATCATATTAAGGTCTCTAATGAGCTTAGTGCACAAGCACTATCACTTTAAGTACTATTATTGTCTAATATTGCAATGGCTATATATTTTCATGGCTCTTTTCTTGGGGTGTTGCATTTTTGTTGCAATTGAAGTTGCTTTACTAAGTCCCCTATTTATTCGTTGTATTTAAAAACTGGTTTACTTGGTTGCAGACTGGTTGTTTAAAAAAAAAAATAATCCCTTTTAGTGTCTTTTTTTAAATGATATTACGTGTTGGAGCGAAACAGATCAATGGGAAAAAAGCTCATAACTTCCAATTTTGTAATAAGCAGGTTAATATGTGGCTACTAGCTTGACAACAAGAATCTACACCTTTGAAAAACAAAAATGTCAACTACTGTTTTATTTATTCTTTGCCAGTCTGTTTTTAGTAGGCTTAAAGATCCAGTATGAAATGTATTTGTGTGTGATTGTATGCTATTTATTAAAGTTTAAATACTTTGTTGAATGTCATTTTAAAGCATGTTTAAAGTCTTGTGCATTTCTGTCGTGTTATGCTGTCGGGCAGAACTGACTAAAATATTTTAATATGTATCAAAATTAAATTGAATTTTTGTTATGTTTTTGAGGTACTTTTAAAGATAAATCCAAGGTCTGTCTGGCTTTTTTATTTTTTAAAAATCCTCATCTCTGAAGTACAAATCACATGCAGAAGAAACAAATAATTGAATGAATTTCAAAGTGTATATATCTTCTCCCTCTTCTTTCACAGACACTGGGATGAGAAAAACAAACAATTTTACTATATGGTTGATTTTATTCACGAGAACAGGTAAATTCTGAGTTAAGGACAAGGTTATGTAGATTTGTGCTTTTGAGGAACTTATGTGCAATACAGTTGTAAAAGATTTTATTATAATGACCCATGCGGTTTCAAGTTTCAGAACAGATCACATCACACTGGTACCAGATCAGGTACAAATTGGCCCATAATTACACATACCCGAGTAAACATCATCAATGGCCATTTTTATTCACATTGAATAATATCTAAATCTGTGGGTAATCTTCAATCTGATTTCAGTGACATTGCTTATGGAGCAGGCAACTTTGCAATATGAACATGGTAACACCCTGAAATATATGTGAACAGTATGTCCTGGTATAAAATACTGGGTTTTTAAACCTTCCTAACTAATTGTCATTAGAAAGTTGTTATGGAAATGTTTGTCCCCGAGTCAGATACATTTTGAAGAAAGAGTCTTCACAGAATACCTTTGGTGTTATACACACACATAATGATCTAAATTTGTTCCATTAGAAGCCCCAAATAGCATGTACCTATGGACTCCATATTGCAGATGTAAAAAGAACACAATGTTTCATTTGTTTTAAAGGAGAAATGCTACACATTTAACTGAAAAGTTGGATTTGATTGAGAATTTGGAAAATTGTAAATAAAATTCATATTTGTATGAGGCTAATTTGTTGCGGTGATTTTTTGCTTAGTGAGTTTGGAGGGAGTGATCAAATTTTCTTTTGATTAATACTGACTGGGTTTATTCTTTAGTTTGGGGTTTTTTTGTTGATTTGTTTGGTTTTTGTTTTTTTGTGCGTACGTCCCCCCTCCCTGAGTCTTCCATTGAGTCATGTTACTTCATTTCTTCTTATTTTAGGGTTGCTTGGATTAATCTTTTATTTAAGTGATTCTTGGTTTAGCTGTACTACAATGCTAGGGCATTTTGAAGAAAAGTTAGAACGATTCACTGTGGAATTATTTTCTGTAATAAATCCTTTCATCTGAAGGCTTTGAAGAATGCAGGTTATTGTGAGGTGAGTTTTTGTCTTCATGTAAAGCTTTCTAAGCAAGGAAGGAGTTTGTCATTGTTCTTTTTCACATATCACGCTTTTCTTGTAATTTGATTTGCACTGAAACATTAAGGGGGCTGACTTAGCCTCCAATGCCACAAGGGCTTGTTTTGCTTCCAAGGCAAAGTCCATTTTCAGTACAAGTTCAGCAAGTATTGCTGGGAACTCTTCTTTCAAAACAGGTTCCTGGAGAGGATACTGGAATTTCAGTATTTTGTGTTCCACTTCCTATCCAAAGGCCAAAGCAAGAACTTGTGACAAAGCTTGGAATCAGTCTAGGAAAATCACAGTTCAAATCTGGGACACAAATACTTTTTCAGTGAGTCCTCATATTAAATACTTACTGCGGATCAAAGTTAATTGTGGGTTTTCCTGTTGAGATGAAGTTTTTCTTCCTATCTGAAAAGCGAATGTTTACTGGCCTGCTTCATTCACCCGCAGCAATTCAATTGCTGCAGTTGTCCTGAGGAAGTACTGCCTGTTTCCCAAAAATCTTTAACAGCATTAGTCTTCCTGTAGTTCTGGTGAGTGAGTGTGGGGTTTTTTTGGCTGCATCTCTTTTCTTCCTCACCTGTGAGTTTCTGAAAATAAGCAGTTGGTAACTGAACTCCTCCATCTACAGTCCAGTTACCCCAAAGGGAAGGATTATGTTCTGAAGGGACAAGGGAGGTCTGTCCTGTCCTCTTGCCAAGTCACTGCAGGTATGGAGAGGTAGGCAGATCCGTAGTTAAAGCTGCTTTCCTTCTATCCTCTTTTGGGATTTGACTGCTGTAGTTAGCTTTCCCTCATCAAAGTAAATTAAATGAGTTCGTGCATATTGGTCTTGATACTGAGAAGTTTTATAGCAGAACATTCCTATCATGTCAGTATGGTTGCCCATTTGAGGCTTCCGTTCACATCTCATGAATAGTAACTTGGAGGCATTCACTGATTTGAAGTATTATCTAACAATTCGGATAGACAAGGCTTCCTCTGTAACTGGTGGGGGAAATGAGAAGCAGCTCTATAAGCAATCTAGGCTGGTGATTCCTAATTGCACTTTGGGAAGGGACATTTGCAGAAAGCCAGCATTAACAAAACGTAGCTACTCTGTAAGCATCCTGACACAAATTAGTGTTTGTAATATTCCCCCCGCCCTGAAATCTAGCAGAAGAGCTTAGATTTGAGCATTAGTTCCTCCCTGTGACCGAGTTGTTCCTTATTACCAAAGTACCAAAGAAGGGATACAGTCTGAAAGAACTTACTTCACTTGCATTCAGTCTGAAAGATTATTCCACATTACCGTCGCTGTGTATGCTGCTTGTGCAGGAAGGAAAGGGGTGGAACGCAGGAGGCAAAAAAATTAAGATGAAAAGTTGAGTCACTGTGTTTTGATTTTGAATGATGGGAGAGTTATAATAAAATGGACTAGAAATTCTAGAGGAATCTAATTCTTTTTTTTCCAGATAATGCATTAGTGAAAATAACAGTTTCCAAAGGCATCTAGTCTCTGTGCTTTTGTTATGTTTCTTGGAGTCTGGAAAAATCCCACCTATGAACTGGCTTTCTTTGGCTGAGATTATCCACCAGGAAGCAACTGTCAGGTCTGATGAGTGTCTTTTCCAGAACGTCCTGAGACCTAGAATTTGATGGCTGAGCTGAACTGCCTTTATGGTCTGGTGGATTTGTAGAAGGTGGCTATTTTATTGGACTCTTAGCAAGCCACCATGGGGCGTGAATGGTGAAAAAGCATAGTATTACTGTTCCTTAGATGCTGCTCTGCTGGGTTCCTGGTCTTTTTAATTCCTTGTTTGTGCTGTCTGTGATCCATCGTTTGTGTTGAGCAAGTTCAAGGAGCAAGAAGCACTTAGTCTTAGGAAAATGAGAGAGAACAGACATTACCTGTTGCTGCTTTAAAAAGTAGGATGGTCTTCAGCACAGCAACAGCTTTGGCTGCCTGCCCTCCTGTCACAGATGTGGGGTTCAAGGCTGGACACTAACAGGCTCAAGAATCACTTACAATGTATTTGGGGAAAGATTAGCACTAGCAGCTTGGATGTGGCCCAGTGCTTACACTAAGGAGAGCCCATTTATAATTGTGCAGATGATGTGGAACTGCACGATTCAACTCTAGATTTCAATGGGTTTTTTTAGACTTGTTTTATTATAGAATACCAATAGGCTGTACTTACTTGCTAGCTCTGTAAAACACTTACAACCGAAGAAGCCTTTAGAGATCAGATTTTAAAAGTACCACCACTTCTGTCTGCAAATCCATCTTATGAAAGGAGTCGGCACCAGATAGTTCAGAAGACTAGTCACGAAGTTTTCACAAGAGACACGTGACCATTCTCACAATTACAAAGGCTTTCTAGGTAAAATTATATGTGATTTTATTGAATGAGTATTAAATTCTCACTGCAGAATAGGGGGGTGTGAAAGTAAATCCAAGGAGAACAGGCATTATGGATTCATTACAGGAATGGCAGAGAAATGCCTACTGAGTATTCAAAGTCCTGACTTTCTGAATATGGCAGAAGATAACCATTCCCTTCTGCAAATCCAGAGTTCACCTCAAACTGACACATCTTTACACTGATTCTCCAAAGCCAAGTGCTTGATCCAGCTTTACCACAAGTCAGTGGTATCCTTTCTGTTAATTTTCTTGAGTTAAAATCTGATTCATGATCCAGTCTTTCTGCCTTGGGGGAAAGTTGTCAAAAATGGAAAATACAGTTAATAACTGTTGTGGTTTAACCCCAGCCAGCAGCGAAGCACCACACAGCCACTCACTCACCCACCCCACCACCCCACAATTGAGAAGAATCTGTCCCCATCTTCTAGACACCCACCGTTTAGATATTTATAAGCATTGATCAGATCCCCTCTCAGTCTTCTCCCGGCTAAACAGCCCCAGCTCTCTCAGCCTTTCCTCATACGAGAAATGCCCCAGCCCCCTAACATCTTGGTAGCCCTCTGCTGGACTCTCTCCAGTAGTTCCCTGTCTGTCTTCAACTGGGGAGCCCAGAACTGGACACAGTACTCCAGATGTGGCCTCATCAGGGTGGAGTAAGAGGGGGAGGATAACCTCCCTTGAGTCTAAATTAACCAGGAGGAGATCAGGAGGAAATAAGGAGCTCAAGCCCTATGCTGTTCAGAAACAGAAGTAAATAGGATTTTGAGTCATGCTACTCTTCATGCATTTAGGTGTCAAAGGTGTGAAATATCAAATGTCAGCATTTGCTTGTGCAATATAAAAAAAAAAAAAAGGAATTGAATACCCTGGTGTTTACTGTAGTCTGCTGTGATGTGGCAGGCCTGCCTTAAAATCTCATTCTCCCCAGTGTGAGGAAAGGATTGAGCAGGAACAGTTTACCACTGCCACTAGTTCAAGAACATACTTAGAAGTGATTATATGTGTCTGTCATAGAATCACAGAATGGGTTGGGTTGGGAGGGGCCTCAAGGATCATCTAGTTCCAACTCCCATGCCATGGGCAGGGACACCCTACACTAGACCAGGTTGCCCAAAGCCCCATCCAACCTGGCCTT
>VWZZ01005313.1:4726-66350 GCA_013399095.1 Psophia crepitans | reverse complement strand
CTCCTCATAAGACCTGTGCTCCAGCCCCTTCACCAGTTTTGTTGCCCTTCTTTGGACACGCTCCAGGGCCTCGATGTCTTTCTTGTGGTGAGGGGCCCAAAACTGGACACAGTACTCGAGGTGCGGCCTCACCAGGGCTGAGTACAGGGGGACGATCACCTCCCTGCTCCTGCTGGCCACGCTATTCCTGATACAGGCCAGGATGCCGTTGGCCTTCTTGGCCACCTGGACACACTGCCGGCTCATGTCCAGGCGAGCATCAATCAACACCCCCAGGTCCTTTTTCCTCTGTAGAGCTTTCTCTGATTCTGCCCCAGGTCCCATAATGGAAATTAATTGATTGCTAAGTAATTGCAAATCAGCAAAGCATGAATTCCTGGAATATAGTAGGGACAAAATTGTAGGGAATCCTGTTTGGAAGATCTCGCGTTGTACGGTGAGCTTAGACACACCCCTATGGCCTGCCGAGAGCCCCACAGTGGCCACACCCCATAAAGGGAGTATATAAACCTGTGATGCAGTTTAATAAACACCATTTTGCTCATCCATCATATTGATGTCGTGATCACTTGGCCCCGAGGTGAGAGTTCTCAGGGGTGAGGTGTTTGTCCTCGGACTCCAGGACCAGTAGTTGAAGTCCCCCGCTGCAGCTCCAAGAACACAGAAAGCAACGCAAAATCTTATGCCTCTTAAAACTTTGGAGCCTCCTTCAGAGGCTCTGGATGGGTATCTTTGTGCTTAGTAAGACTCTTTCCTTTTTTTTTCCTGTGAGGAGTTAGGTAGGGTTTCCTCAGTTAGTGGCTGCAATCATTTAAGAGCACATATTGAGAGAGAGGATTTTCAAAAATAGTGATTTATCCCTGCAAGCTAGTGGAGCGTGTTCTCTCAAGTCACTTACATATTCTGAGACGTGTTTATTGAGAGATACATTGGATTTCAGATAATATAACAATAACTTCTCTTGAAAAAACATCATAACTGCCTTGGGTTTTTTGTTGTTTTTTTTTTTTCCCCCCTCAAACTAGCTGCAGTGGCTGGTTTAGGATTCATTTGTCTGGCAGTATGTTCATGATGCCATGGTTATGCTTTAACTGACTCTTACATGTTTTTCTGTGGTGTTCAGGGTGCAAAGAAGTTGCTGGCAATGGGAATAACTGGCCCTGAGGGGCATGAACTGTGTCGTCCTGAAGAAGTGGAAGCTGAAGCTACACAGAGAGCAATTACCATAGCAAATGCTGTAAACTGCCCCCTTTTCATAGTCCATGTAATGAGTAAATCTGCAGCAAGGGTCATAAGTAATGCACGAAGAGAAGGTAAAAGTCCTAATTCTTTTGTGCTTGGGCAATGGCATTGGAGGAAGGGTCACAGAAAATCAAACACGGCATCAGTGTCCTACTTGTCATGGATGTCATAAGCCTCAAAACATGGGTGAATTTCTTGGGGTGGGATGTCTAAACTGTATATGTGTGTTGTGGGGCCCAAAGGGAACTAAACTGTGGAAGAACAGCAACTGGGACTGAGACTTTCCCTTCTCAGCATGAACTTTTTTCTCCTTCATACTGTACCTTGAAGGTCAATGTGAGGGCCAGAACAGCATTATTGCATTAAAAATGATGTGACTAGTCCAAGACTATACATGCTCTGCTGTGACCTTCCCTTGAGTTACAGGCTGCAAGCCTTTACCAGCTATATAGATGAGAAATTCTACAATGGAGTCCACACCATACTTTTACAGACAGTGCCATGACATGACCAGGACTCCTATTCACTAGGCACTTAGAAATTGTAGTGATGACGACAGTGTCTGAAAGCCTCAATTTCCTCCAGGGAAGGGTTTCTCAGGTCATACTCTGCAGGGTTCATAAATAGTTCTGGTCAGCCAAGAGAACCTGACCCCCTTGACCATCTGTTGGGCAAGCTAAAAGCCACCAAAAGGCTGTAGGAATTCAGGATGTTTTACCCCCTTACCCCAGAGCAGCCTGTGAAACTACAGCGCTGTCAGGAGACATTATATGGGTGGAAGGAGTGGGACAGAGGCGCATGATTTAGAGGGCCTAAAACTTCATGGAATATCTGTCCTCATTGTCTTTTTACATCTCAGTTTGTGTTCATCTAACCTAACATGAAATGCATACAGAGCTCAGTTTCCTTATTTCTTGACTTTAGATAATGCTTACACTGGAGGTGTAGAATATTAGTATCAAAATGTAGAGTATGAGAGCTTGACATGACATGGCAATGTGCGCTTGCAGCCCAGAAAGCTAACTTTATCCTGGGCTGCATCAAATCAGCATGACCATCAGATGAGGGATGTGATTCTCCCCTTCTACTCTGCTCTTGTGACACCCCTCCTGGAGTACTGCATCCAGCTCTGGGGTCCTCAGTACAGGAAAGACATGGAGCTGCTGGGGTGAGTCCAGAGGAGGGCCACAAAAATGATCAGATGGCTGGAGCACCTCTCCTGTGAAGACAGGCTGAGAGAGCTGGGGTTGCTCAGCCTGGAGAAGACAAGACTCCGGGAAGAACTTATGGCAGCCTTTCAGTACTTAAAGGGTGCTTATAAGAAAGATGGGGACAAACTTTTTAGCAGTGCCTGTTGCAATAGGACAAAGGGTAATAGCTTTAAATTAAAAGAGGATAGATTCAGACTAGATATAAGGAAGAAATTCTTATGATGAGGGTGCTGAAACACTGAAACAGGTTGCCCAGAGAGGTGGTAGATGCCCCATCCCTGGAAACATTCAAGGTCAGGTAGGACGGGGCTCTGAGCAACCTGATTTAGTTGAAGAGGTCCCTGCTCATTGCAGGGGGGGTGGACTAGGTGACCTTTAAAGGTCCTTTCCAGTCCAAACTATTATATGATTCTATGATGAAAGTGCAATCAAAACCAGCATGATATCATTATGCTAATGTAGATGGACATGTTTATGTGGAATATGTGTTGAGTATGACTTCTAGTAAGACTTGTCAGCAATTCAAGTTTATAAAAGAATCTACTAGAATATTTTTCACTAGCACATCTTTTGGTACAGTGCTGTATTTGATTCCTCCACTAGATGACAGTGCTGCTGGTAATGTGGATTATATGTGTCAGTGTACCATTATTTGTACATTCACAGGTGTGGTGTCAACATTAACTACAAGAAGCTGTAAAAACAGTTAAGATACTCAGATTAAAGATAAAACACTGACTGTAAACATAAAAAAGCTAAGATAGGAGGTGGTGTTTTGTAATACACTATTCAAGTACAAAATCCTATGCTGATAGTAAATACTGTAAAATACTGTGTTGTAAGAATAGTCTGCAGTGCCAGTGTAATAACTGACATGACAACAGTATGCTTCCTCGATATGTAAAATGAAGAAATTGGTGCAAGTTATGCTAACTGTGGTGTAAATTGGATTTTGTATCTTCATGGGTTCATGCAGTCAGAACCATCAGCGCTTGCCTTTGTGCACAGCAGTGTATAACATCTCTCCATAATTAATTTCTATTTGCAAGAAAGAATGCTATTTAGGAAACAGAAATCTAGGATTGATTAAGAAATTTTAAAAAGTAGCTAGTGTACCACAAAGATAGGTACTACAATTATAATTTTTAATGAGACTCATCTGTATAAATTCTGGCAATTAGAAATTCATTGAGGTTAGTTTCAGTAAAAGTTACTGTTGTTCAATTAAAAGTGGTAATACAAAACAAGGAGCTTCAGACAAAAAACTTACATTCTCGAAGTATTGTATGAATGACATAAATAAAACCCAAATACACTGCTGAAAGATATTCAACTTAGAAAGATTAAAACCACTCTAATGTGAAAGCTGTGTAAACTCTTAAATACAAGAAGGCTCTCAAGCACTTGAGATACTCACTCTAATGTGGTTTATTCACTTTTCAAGATTATTTCTCCATCTTTTCATGCTAACTTCCTGCTATTTACAGTTCTGTAATTTTTCGTGTTCCTGTCCAAGCACTTAGCATGAAGTACAGTGTGTGGGTGCATATTCCTCCCTGCCCATGTCAGAGAAAGATTGGTATTCCTTCCTTTTCCATCACTGACCTCAGGAGGGGAAAGACTGATCTTCAGCGAGCGTAATCTATTTTCTGGGTGACAGTGTGATACCAGAGTTGAAGCATTGCATGAAATTCTATAGGATGGTGCTTTTCTAGTCAAAAATGTGAGTCAGAGCTCAGTTCTTCTTTGTCCCTCATTTAGCTATACAAGGCAATATTGGAGTTAGAGGCCGAAAGCCTGATCCGGTTTGCTGAAGACAATAGACATAATTCTGTTATCTTCAGTGAGCTATGGCTCAGACCTGAAAAGCTAAAATCAGTCACACAGACTGTAAAGGGATATCATAAGTGAACTGAAGGGGAATCTCATGAATGATCATCTTTCCTTCTCCCCTCCATGCCAAAGTCCACCATCTATGTCTGCTCTGATCTCCAGCAACACCAGTCACCAAAGGAAATCTCCAATGTGTAGCAGCATGTTTTTCACATACATCAGCAACAGCTACAGTGCTGCTGAAAATTCAACAGAAAATCCAATTTTCCACATTGTGACTATGTTGAGGAGGGAGAGGTTAACTCATACCCTTACCCTGTTCTTTTTGGGTCCTACCAGCTCGTGTGCCAAAAGCAATGGTTCACCATTTCTCCATTTGAGCGGGTCAAAGACAGTACCTTTCTGTGAGAACTGTTCTTGCTCGTCTCAGTGGGATCTGTCTTCATCCTTGTGCAGAACATGATCTTGAATCTTGCTAGAATGACTAGGGGGGTAGAGGAACTGTCTGCGTCCATGGAAGGGCAGTCTGATATTTCTGTGCTTTTAAAAGTCAGTTTTTAAAAGGTTTTTCCCTTTAAAAAAATGCATACAAAAATCTGCACTTGATCAGATTACAAGAAGCTTGCTCGGACTTATAAAGTCAGTATCTCCTACCATCAGTCGTAGGTTAGGTCTGCTAGATGAAGGGCATGTTCATAGCTGTGGGTATACAGACTCTCAGGCTCATTCTGAGCACAGGAGTACAGCTAAAAATAACAACTTTTTATCTAGCGCATGCAGGACAGCTCAGGTCCAAACTGTAGATAGTCTAATTAATGCAATGCTATGCCTGATTCAGTAAACCCTGCCTTGCAGTTCTGTTTCTTTCAAGTCATAGCTGGTCAGTGAGTATCTTTACCCCACATGACCTTATCTTAAGTGCTTCTGAAACTTTTACTAGAATAAGCACACAGGAGCCAGTTTTTCAAGCCTTGTAAATGTTAGTTGGTGTTTCTCAAGATTAAAACTATTTTTTACTTCTGATAGGTGGTAAAATAAATTGCAGTTCCATTTTCCTCTTTGTTATTAAGTAATTTATGTGAAAATAGCTCTTGCCAGTCAGTTTGGGCTGACTGAAGAAGTCACAAAATCCACAGCTATTTTCCAGCAACTCAGAGCTGTCAGAAAGACCAAACAGCAGAACACTTTCTGCTTACTATTTTTACTGAATGCAGGAAAACATAACAAATGGAAAGACCTGATTTATTACCACATTACTCCAGTTTTATGCCTATAGGCAGAAGCCAATTGAGCTAGAAGAACCTTAATGCAGAATTTCCTTGTTGCCAATCGAGCTAAAAGAGCCTTAATGCAGAATTTCCTTGTTATTTGGATTAAAGCAGCATCTTGAGATTATTGCATCCTTCAGCCTGGCTAGTCATGGTCCAAATGAAATGCAAGAAATTGCACAGTCAGCAGAAGTGTCCAGATGTAGTTCGTTGAAGCTGCAGTGTTCACACTCAAAATCACTTGAGGAAATGGCTTGTACTCCTTCCCACTCATGGGAACAGAAGGAGCTGCTCAGGTCAAATTCTGTCTGCAAAAATACTATCAGCTGTGGTACATGAGTCAGAATCAACTTACCATATACAACTGTGAGCTTGGAGACTTCTTTTCAATTTTAAGTTGTGAAACTGAAGTAGGAAAATTATTTATGAAAGCTAAACATTTACTACTTTCCTACCATTTTAACTTTTATCATTTATAGGTATGTGCTAATGATTCATAGCTTAGGTTTGGATGGAATTTTCTTTAGCAAGTTTAGGTGCAGTAGGAAAGACACACACCACACCACACTTCCCACTCCTCCCTTTCCCCTGACTGTGCTCATGAAAAATCTGTCAAAAGCCAAATAGGTAAATGTAGGAGATTGGTTACATAGGCAGGAGTTTTTCTGTGTATATCTAGGTTTGTGGCAGCCTGCCATCAAATACCATGTTTAAAGTTACCCAAGGAAGGCAAAGATCTCCCTTAACTCCTGCGGCAGCTCTAAATTAGGAAAACACTAATCTGACTCAAACCTCCTCATTCTCTGAGTGGACATATAATTTCCATGGATGGGCTCATATCCAGTGCTTCAGGTTTTGAAAATGAGACGCAAAAATCAGCAAATAATGGCTTAAGTCATGATTTCTCCCCCTGAGCCCAAGTGTAAACCTATAAATATGTAGATAAGTGGGACTGGGAGCTTAGAATGCTCCAAATCTAAGTGTCAGCACAAGATAAGCATGTACAGCATGCCAGAGCATGCTGAGATGCTTATAGCAAATTAATAATGCTGATAGGGAGTCTTCAGGTTGTGGCAGAAGTTATACTATGTAGTGCTTGGAGAATGTACAGTACAGTAATGTCAGAGAAGATCTTGAAACCTTGTAGAAATAACTGTAGAGCTATAGGTGTTAAATGATATGAGGCTGCTTTGCAAGTCTAGCACAGAAAATTTAAGGAATGGCACTACTGCAGTGGGAAATGTATTTTGAAAAGGATTGAGCTCTTCAGTAGCTACCTCTGCTAGTGTAGCAGTTATAACCCGGTAGTTTATAGAAGTACCAGAATTTAATGCACAGAGAGAAATCTGCAAAGGTTTGCTCTGTTGTTTTCCAACAGTACAGTGAACGCCTGACTTACACGCAGAAAGCCAGAGAAAGGTCACTGTCTTGTATCACTGAGCAATTACCAGCTGAGCCCTTGCTGGGGTAGTGTAATGACAGATCTAATAAAAATTGTCCCTGAAGTGAAACCTGGGATAGTTAGATACCCAGTGTTTGTAGGGAGCAGGGAGGGAAAAAGCTCCTGGTGGGATCCAGCAGAGGCTGCCTTAACCAGCACCAAGCAGCCTGTGAGTGGGTGTGTGAAGTCCCAGCTCGCTCTGGTTCTTTGGTGACCATCACAGCCAGGGGCATTACCACCTGTCACCACCTTCTCAGGGAGTGAAACACCTGGTTGCATCTCCCATCTTGTTCTGATGAGTTTCGAACCCATGTTTCCTAGGAGGAAAAAACAGTTAAAATATATTAGCTCTATCCAGAGGCTAACAGCCCACCTGGGTTGGTGTCCTTCTCAGAGGAATCTAGAAAACTGTGCAGCAAAGAATTGAAGATTAAAATATCCTTAAAAATGAAATTATTTATAGCTATTTATTTGGGAAATGTTTTTATGCTCTTTAAATTTATGTCTGGTGCCGTATTGTTCTTCCTGGAACAACTATAGCCTTGACAATTAAAAGTACCACCTTGCAAAGTCTGTATGCTGTATATATTAACTTGCATTGTTACATAGTCAATAATTTCAGAGCACCAAACAGGTGCTACCAAGAAATATATGGATCTTGAACATAATTAATGCAACTGAGGACTGTGTTCCTTTTGAAATCTCAATCACATGCCTGGTAAACAATGTGTAAAACCCATTATAATATATCTGTCAGCAATTTAATTAAAAAACTTGCCCAGACAATGTTCTTACGAGGAAATATATTGGGAGATCACCAGCAGAATATTCAGAACAGAGATGCTGTGTTATAGCTTAGCTTATTATGTCCTTCCATATGTTGGTGTTTAATTTGAAACACTCATTCAAATTTAAATCCATTGGCACCAAAAAGATCCAGAACAGAGAAAATACAAGATATGCGGTTTTATGTTGTTTGATGATGATACTATTGCTTTCCATTTTTCAGGAAAGGTGGTTTATGGGGAGCCTATTGCTGCTAGTCTTGGCACCGATGGCACCAACTACTGGAATAAAGACTGGGCTCATGCTGCAGCATATGTCATGGGACCTCCACTGAGACCAGATCCATCTACTCCTGGTTTCCTCATGAATTTACTGGCCAAGTAAGCAGATGAACAAACAGTGACAGCTGATGCCCAAATACACAGCAAATTCTGTCTGGAGTATATAATAACAGGTTGATGCCTTTGAGACTTTCTATGTACAGAATGTTACATTATCAGGAAGGAGAAATGGAAGGTGAAACCATATATTGAAAACATTTTTTGTAACAGAAATTAGAAAGTGTTCAGATTCTGTTTCTCTGAACTCTTGTGGCCTGGCCTTCTGTCCCCATTTGATTTTAATCAATAAGCCTTGCCTTGCTAATACTGCAGCAAAAATTGAAACATGACCAGGGGGACAGTAAGGCTGTAAGTCAGTGGAAAATGTATAAAAAGTGGGGTCACAGCCAGGGGTTCAGGGTTTCATTGTCAGCTGCCTTTTTTACTTGAAATTTGGATGCTGCATAAAAATGAAATCTGCTGACTTCTGCAGGTAGATATGTTTCCCACTTCATAACATCTGCTTCAGAAAGAAGTGGGAACAGAAATACCCTTCAGACACTTGGAGTTAACAAAATGTGCAGTTTGCTGGTATTCCATTACCATTAAAACTTAACTGCACAAAAGGGCTGAATGTGACTGAACAGTCAGTGAAGGTATGCCTTAACACTGACTGATGTTTATGCAGATCTGTAATAATTTCACAAGATGTATGGAGGGACACAGTCTAAAATTGCTGTAAGTGAGGATGGAACAAGCCCCTTGCTCTGGGCAGTGGGACAGTCCTCCATTTGTGGGACAACTTTGACATATCCAAAGTATAAGTGTTATTTTTGGTGCTTGGTTTCTTCTGATGGGTTTCTGAAGAGGAAACTGCTTCATAGAGAAACTGGCTGTTATTGTGGAAGTACTCTTGGAAGATGGGACTGAAGACAGGCTGGTGGGGCATATCAGATTATCCTTGCAGAAGGGATGATTGGATCCACTCAGCCTTGCAACAGATTTTCTTGTGTGGCACTATCTGGTACATGTTCCAATTCATAACAAAATTTCTGTCTCCATAGTGATGACCTCTCTGTGACAGGGACTGACAATTGCACCTTTGACATATGCCAGAAAGCTCTGGGGAAGGATGACTTCACAAAAATCCCTAATGGAGTGAATGGTGTGGAAGACAGGATGTCAGTCATATGGGAAAAAGGTGTTGTAAGTATATCAGGATGTTTGAACATGGAGGTAATTGATTTCTGCAACAAAATGTAATCTCTCAGTATCAACTCTCCAGTTTTATCAAGTGTATTTATCATAGGATGACACCTTTGATCAAATACCAGAACAGAGTCCTTGCTAACTCTCAGTTTATGGTCCTGGGAGGTAGAAGATTCTTAGTCCTTAAAAAATAGTACTAGAGAATAATTTCCATTGTTTAGCAGCAAAGGAGTGTTATTATTTCAGCAGTGGTGCGCAGTACATTTACTTGCAGCACTCTTTTTCAACAGATGAAAAGAGTTAAAGGGAAGAGATGCCCACAGTTTTGACTCAGTCAGTTCTGTATTTTGCCTCTTTGATCTCTCTCAAACTTAGCTGTTGGGGGAGCTTCAGCACTGAGTGTGAGCCTCTCAACTTAAAATTTGTGTTTTCAGCCAGAGGAAACAAGCTAGAGATAAGAAATGCTTCTTTAATATATCATTCAGTCCTGTGATGTGATGAGATGAGCACCGTCAAGTTCCATTGGCTTCAGATTTTTCTTCAGACCATCACAAGAATGCTCAGTGCTACCCAGGACAATGTGCTTCAGACTCTAAGCAAACATAAATATGAAAGGAAAGCTAGTGGCCAGGCTTTTTGGGTATGGGGTAGTCTGATGAGGGAGGAGGTGAAGCAAGCTGGTGAGGGATCTGCTGCTTACTACTTGTCATGATTGCTCTGGCTCATACAATACAATATGTGAAGTTTCAGAGGCTTTAGTTCAACTTTCTTATTAAGTTCTCTCATGCTGTTGAAGTCTTGCTGATAACACACTGCAAAGCGTATTTATTTGTCACAGTAGGATTACCAACTCACACACTTGGTAAGAATGTGATTCAGAATCTCTCTTGTTTGTCTGTATTTGGGATTCGGCTCCAGTTGGCGTGTACAAAGTGGATTTCTGCCCATATTCACCTGTGGCATAGGTCTAGTATGTTTTTATGACATTCTGATTCCTAGACTGACCTATGCACAACATTACTGCCAGTGTATCTGGCTTTCTGAGCAAACAACAGTTACGGAAGCTGGATTAAATTAGTTACGTAGCACTGTGCAGTCCCGACACACGTGTACCCATTATTGTTTGCCATTTTACTGATGTGTCATATCAACAAATCTGGTTTTATGCTACTTGATCTCAAATGTTTACTGAATTATCCTCTGTTTTATTGCTAAAGAGACTTGTAAATCACCTTTCCTTTATTAGAGATTGTGCTTAGCCTCTCCTTTATCATCTTCTAGGCTCTCCTTAATACTGTCTCACCATTTTCCAAAACCTAGATACTTGAGAGATGTTACGTCTCCTGAGGAAGCTGCTGAGCAGGACTACAGATTCAAAGCCAGCTAAAAATTTTGATTTCCGTTGACTTGGGACTTGATCCGCAGGAGCATTTGGCTTTAAAGTTGTCTTTTTGTCCCTTTGCTGTGGGATAAAGAAGATAAAGTTATCATATTCAGTGAATGTACACTGCAGTACGTGTATCTGAGGCAAATAGTTATTTTATTTCTTTTAGACTCTTCAGTATGACATTAAAAATACTTATGTGATGTTGGCAGAGACCTGTCACTCATCCTAGCCTTTTCAACAAGAGCATTTTTTCATTCCTTGTTTAAAAAAGTAATGAGTTTGCTTTTGTGTATTCTTCTGCAGTATAGTGGAAAAATGGATGAAAACAGATTTGTAGCTGTTACCAGCACAAATGCAGCAAAAATCTTTAACCTTTACCCGAAGAAGGGAAGAATTGCTGTGGGTTCTGATGCCGACATTGTAATTTGGGACCCCAAAGCTACAAGGTAGGTATGGGTAGTTATTTCCTCCCATCCAGCCTCTCTGCAGGAAAAAATATCTCAAAGACTCTGTACAGCAGTAAGCCTTTGGGGTGAGGTTATGGTGTATTTCAACAGTACTTCACGTGAATTATTTACAGGTTAGTTGTCTCCTACAATAGCATATGTAAGCAGAGATCTTTGATCTCTAGATGGACTTAGAAAAATTCTCCTAGATTGCTGACTAAGTGCAAAAATAACAAGGTCTGTACATTAGACTATCAGGGCATGGTATCCTAAGAGTAAAAATAACAACTTTGGGATCGTAAAGTAACTCTGTTAAGTGCTAGAGTACGTTTAGCTTCCTCCCACTGCAAAGAGAAGGGAGAGGAGACTGCGTTCCTGCAGGATGACTGATTGCAAGCTTGTGTTTGAACTTACAGCTACTTCAAACATATTCAAAGGTGGTCAGGATGCGTGACGAAAGTGTGGGATCTTGCCCTCCTAATGTCTTCTCCCTAACTGACAGAGCAAATATAGTGGTAGAACCAGGAGTGAGCTTAGTTCTGAAGCTCAGGCTGTGCATGCTTATGATTTTATTTAAGGAGTTTTCTGATTTTATGCACAGTAAGTCTGCTAGAATAGAGCATATCACACCACCAACAGATGCACACAAAGTGTGCTTATGTCTCACCCTGCACGGCTTGATGGCATGCGACATTTTGGTCCTCTGTGGAGCCAGGAGTTGGACTCGATGATCTTTATGGGTCCTTTCCAACTCGGGATGTTCTATGATTCTATGATTCTATGATTTTTGCTGCAAAGGGCATACAGTGTCTATCTGGGAGCCTCAACTCAGTCAGCATATTGTACATTACTGCTGATTCCTCTCTTCAGGTATATTCACACCATTGGCCAGCTCTATGCTCAGGCCACTATAAACATCGTGGGAGTTATACATCTTGTCTTGCTCTGGCTCTTGCAGCCACCCTGGTCTTGTTTAAACTGCCTGGAAATGGTCTGGCAGCCACCTGTCACAGAGCCAGCTCACCTGGAGAGTTGTCTTTATCAGCTGAGATGCCTATGGGCTCTCTGAGTGCATCTCCACTGTTAAAGTGCTGAGCAGGTTAGCTTAAAGCTGCAGGCGCTTTAACGGCCGAGCCTTGCATCTGATTACATCCAGCCCTGCACATAGCAGCAGGAGGTGTGCTGGAACGGTGCTTTTGTCTTGGGCTTAGCTCTAGCGAGCAGCATGAGCACAGAACAGCCCTGAAGGCATATGCTGACCCTCCTTGAAATCTCATCAGTGTCACCCAAATAGTAAATTCATAGAAGATATCAATCATTAACCCTAAATGAGCTTTGTGGGGTGTTGGGTGTATATCACAGTGTATGGTGTTCCTAAAACCTGAGCTGTTGTAACTCAGATAGCATTAGATTTTCAGTCTTTGTTTTTTAAAAGAGTTGAAGACTCCTCTCATGGTAGAGAAAAGTTTTGAAACATAACTGGGCAAATCTGATTTTGGAAGCCAAATGGAGGGGAAAAAAGCCCTAGTTCTAGATTTACCTTACACAAACAAAACTTTCTTGACCAATCTTCTGGTTTTTGAATTTTTGATAATGAAATTCTCACTCCTTTGAGTATATACTCATATTCATGAGTACGAAAAATGTGTGAGAGTGAGAGGAAAAGGATTGTGTGTTTTAAGCTGCAAAACTTGAGGACATGGAGGACTATTCAGAAGTCCCACAAAAAAACTGGCAACCCCAGCATAAGAAGTTTTATGAGTGTCAACCTCAATAAACATAGAGGCCTGCACAGTGCTGGGTCAGAGAGATTTTCATGTGCATTATACCTTCTGGCATGTTGAGCAAGCATATTTTGAGATGTGAACAATGAGCTATTTCAGGACAGTGGAGCTATGAACTCTGATTGAGAAGAAACCTGAAGGATTCTTTTCTGAGCTTACTTCTGCTCTGCCTGGGGACAAATGAATCTAGAAGGGTAGGAGAGTTCTGACGTTGTTCTCAAGGTGCTTTGTCAGCTTCAGAAATTATTTATCCTTTTGCCTCCCAAACATTCTTTCTGTCCCCCTTCACTCTGTCCTTAATGCTCTAATTGCCTTTTTACCCACTGCAGCTGTGAAGGTGCAGCTTTTTCTTCAAATATTTTTTCAAACATTAAACTATATTTTCTTACTGAGCAACCTGAATTTAAGTTCAGCTAATGCTTTTTCTCTGATCTGGTACTGTTCCCATTGCTTGTCTCTTTGGCTTTGCTGGGAACAAGCCTCTCTGCAGGTACAGTTGTGTGAACTACATGAGTAATTATAAATAAATCTCACTAGTGCTTGTCTATTCATTTCACTATAAATCCTGAAGAGGGCACAAACAGCCCAGCAGAAAAAAAAAGAGTCTAGCTAATGGACTTCAGCCATTTAAGATCTTAAGCAAGGTGCAGCCTCATGTGCTTTTGTTGACTCTGGGGAGTGATTTTCAATTTCACAATAGGCTTGTTCCTCTTTCTTGCAAAATCCTTCCTCTTTTGAGCATGACTGTTTTTCTTGTTTGTATATCTAAACATTGTAAGAGAGGAAAATGCAGTTTTCCAGTCCGGATCTGATGCTGTGTTGCTGTAGTCTTAACGTACTGGCTGATTCTAGCCTAAAGAGTTAGAGAATTGCTGAAGTATTGCTGTGAGGAACTGGTATTATCACAATCTGTCAGAGGAAGTCTATAGGGAAGATTCTGAAGTAATTCTGAAAGGGTGGTGAAGCTTTTCAAAATACAAAAACTTATATCCCTGAAAAGTCTGCTGCATTTCCCCTCCCACATCATTGCACAATAGCAACATGTTGGGTGCTATCTGAGCATTCAGGAGTTTCTCTTTCTAGGTTGAAAAAACTTAGTGTATTCAACTTGACAGCTCTGCAAGCTGGGAGTAATTGCAGTTCAAGGTTCCACTTCCAGCACTCTGCCATTTTATCTGAGGCTTCCCTTCTACAAGTCAGCTTCATTGACTCGTATATTTCTGTAGCATTTTCTGGTAATTTCTGCAGAAAATGGACTAGATGATCCTTGAGGTCACTTCCAACCTTAATGATTCTATTCTATTCTATTCTATTCTAAAATATTATATGAACAGTAATCAGATTTGCTACTGTATTTAAAAGCTTCCCAATACTGATTTTAGTGTGCCTGCATGAAATCAAACAGTATTGGGAAGAAACACATTAAGTGTGTAAACTCATTAGAAACTGCATTAGAAAAGACGGGTTCTGAATTCTGCCAGGTTAGTTCTGTTTCTTCGCTTCCTTATACTCATTGCATATTCATTAAAGAACACAAATACCAAAGGGACCTGTTGGTTTATTTGGTAGCCATGTGCTACCAAACATCATATTGCAGACATCAACGCCCTCAGCATCCCGAGTACAGCCTGTGCACGCAGGATTGTTTTGTGAGAATAGCAAATTGTTTTGTGAGGCAGCAAATCTGTCCTCTTTACTCGGTGCTTTGATCAAGAATGTTCCCTGACTTCTTTCAGCTATGCGCAAATAATATAACAGCCCCAAGTCTGTGAAATAAAAGCAACTGTAGAGACTGTTGCAGAAGGAGAGGGGAGAGTAAGCAAGGAAAAGGGAATGTCACCTGTCAGCAAGTCAGTGTCCTCTACAGCTGATGCCTTTAGCTATTTGAAAGCAAGCAAGAATACAAAATCTCTAGGGCTTGTTTCAGAAATGCTCAGCAACGAACCTAAATACTGCAGTACCCAATTCAGAGCATGGAAAGAGCTGAGCATCCCTTATAAAGTAGGGGCAGAAGGTGCTAAAGATCTCATAAGAGACATTCAGCTCCTGGCAGATATAAGGGCTCAATAAACTCACTGTAGCCTGTCGGAGCCTTGCATATAAACTCTGGATCCAGCCCCAACAGCAAGATCAAACATCCAGAGGGATAAAAAAACCTGTCTCAAGTGGATTTTAGCTTCTGAAGTCCAGCCACTTCAATATGACAACATGCAGTCTGGTAAGCCTCACCTACCAGTTTTTTTCCACTCACCAAATATAGCGTAAAAGCCACTTTTTGAATGCAGAGGCAGAGCTGGCTGTGCTGGCAGCAATCTCTCACCCTGTCCTCCTTGGAGTGAGGAGGCCCAGCAGACCCAGCGTGTGCCCCACGTGCACCAATGGAGCTGGGCTCAACCCTGAGCACAGCAGTGATGGCTGCAGCCCCAAGTGCACCGCTGCTGGAGTGGGGACCCTGATTAGCAGGGAATGCGGAGTCCTGAGGTGAGGAGAAGAGGGAGGAAAAGGACGCGGTACTCTCTAACCTACCTGCTGTGACATAACTAGGGAAGACATGGTTTCTAGCCTGTTTACAGTGTTTGTGCATTTTAGGGGAAACAGTCACTGGATACAAATCAGCAAGAAGTCAGAGTGCCCCAGTGTGCTGGCATATGTTCCCTCAATGCCTTTGTGTGTAGATATGTTCATGGATAAATCTTTTGCATTTGTTAGAACGAAAATCTGCCTGTCTCATCTGTAGTCAGGTCGTCAGCCTCAGAGGCTTAAGTGGGAAGAAGTAACAACATTTAAGCACTCTGCCGAGCAACTGCCTGTAATTTTTCATAACATGAAAGAAAAAGAAACCAAGATGTTAGCAGATGATTAGAATAAATAATGCTGCAACTGTCTTACTCTTTTGATGAATGAGCATAATTTTGAATACTGAGTGTATGGATAAGTGCATCTAGACACAATGAGGCAAAATGAAATAATGTGGCATCAAATATGTATGTATAGGACAAATGTTCTGGTATTTTTAATAGCCCCATGTTCTTTTGCACAAGTTCAAGAGTGTGCACGCATGGATGTACACTAATTCACTAGGATCAGAGTTCATGTCAAAGGCCTGTTACCTCAAATTAAAAGGACATGGAGAAAGAAACAATAGGCACAAATTTATATACAGGAAATTCTATTTAAACATAAGAAATAACTTTTTTTGGTCTTTTTTTCTGTGAGAGCAATCAAACACTAACACAGGTTGCCAAAGAGATTGTGGAGTCTCTGTCTTTGAAGGTACTTAAAACCTGACTGGGCACAGCCCTGAGAAACCTACTTTGACTGACCCTGATCAGAGCAGAGGGCTTGGAATAGATGATCTCTGGAGATGCTTTCCAACCTCAATGACTCTGTGGTTCTGTGAACTGTAACAAACTAAGCCTCTCTGAGAGAGCATGATGTACGTTTCCCTAGTAACTTGCTGTCTCGCAAAATGTCAGCTGCTCTCTTTAGAGAACTGAATCTTAGAAATGTTACAAAAAAAAATTAAATCTTTCTTATTTTCTCCTTACATAACCTTGCCTTTTTTTACCCTGGTAATCACTTCCAGATCTTCTTTAGTCATTGAATAGACTGATTTATATTTTCTTCTCTTTTTATGCTTTTCTGCAAGCTTAGTTTCTCATCACTGTTTCCCTCCTGCCCATTGTACAGTTCGACAATTTTCACTTCCACCCCATATCAGCTTGGAGTGATTGATAGGGCCAGACTGATGGTATTGTTGACAAATGAGTTAGTTACCATAATCAGAAAAATGATTTTGTTGTCATTCTCTACCCATCTTAAAATGATGAATTTCAGGAGGTATGATTGCATGAAATAAAGATCCCATCCCTCAGCTAAGTCACTTTGACTTGGAGCTCCCAAACATTAACTTCCTACCTCTTCTTGCGTCTGTTATTTTATCCATAAATCTCCCCACTTCATAGAGCGATTCAAAGGCAATGCTTATTTAAATATATTTTAAGAGGCTAGGAATACAACTTTACGAATGGGTGCCTGCATATATTTGCATGTGCAGTTATTGCAATTCCTTTATATAAAATAGGCTGTGGGGTTTTAATCCACATTATAGGCTTATAGCTAGTATTTTTGCACAAAGATTTTAAGACTTTATCTTTCTTCTTTTTAATCTCTTTTTTCCCTCTCTTTGCTTTTCTTTTTAATAAAACTGACCTTTTAGCATTAACAAAGTTCAACTTAATTATTGTTATAAATGAGTGGTGGCTCAGAACAGCACAGAAAGGTGAACGATCTATTTATATTTTTCTAGATTTTAGAAAAGCAGGTTAACAATATGCAGAGTTCGAAGGCATCTGAAAGTGATGTGAAGAGGCAACTCGCGAAGATTGATACTATCCTCAGCAAACTGGCATTTCTCATCTACCCCCAGCTCCGAAAAGCTTCGAGATCCTGCACTGTAAGCACTGGGAAGTTGCTTACAGCTCAAATACTCACTCTTACATAAGTTGGTTTTCTATGGCAGCTATCAACAGAGCAGTTATTTTCTCTTCAACAAAGGACTTGGGTCATTTTAGCTGCCTTTATTAATCTGCTTTAAATTAATTAATTAAGTAATTATAAAATAGGTGTCTTCCCTTTACTGAGATGTTGAGCAGCTATTCTTGCTAAGGGCTGTCAAATACAGAATGCCTTCATTTCCTGTACCTGGGATTTTTAAAGAAAACTGTGCGAGGTATGCATCCAGTTTCCACTGAAAGTAATAGAATTCTTCATTTTCTTATGCCCACCTTGAAAATTAAAGTGATAATCCTCACAGCAGTCGAAGTTTAGGTTCTGGAGCTCACTCTAGTCCAACAGATCCACCTTCACTGGGCTGAAGTAGCTTCATGTCTTATGCATTATGAGAGATAGAAGATTATTCTAATGTCTAATGGTTTCCCTTCATCCCGTTCTCCCTCCTGCCTGAGTGCAACTCACTATTTAGTATTTCAGGCTCTGACTGAGGCGTAGATATGTTTATGATGTTCCTGGGTTGTATTTGTCTTGAAATGAAAACTGGTACCTCTAACTCCTTAACAAAACTCCAGGGCATAATTTTTGAGCTGATCACCTGTACAGTTTTGAATTTTACCCTACAGGTTGCTGTGTTAGTCTAATCTGATACTCTTTTCTAAATTTCAATGTTCAGTTTGTAGTTTATTTAGATATAATATTCCAGAAATGGCTGTAAAGCTCTTTCTTACATAGACCATAAATAAATACAGGCTTAGTAGTCACTGATTCCTCACACAGTCAGAGAAAATCTGGTAATTCCTCTTAGAATAAACTAATTGCTACTTGACAATCCAGACATTGGATTGAAATAAAGACAATTTCAGAAACATGTCTTCCTGTTTGGTACTGGGGGAATGTCAATTTTTACATTGATAGACTAAAACCTCATTGCAAGATGGGTGTATCAAAAGCAGCTGAAGTGAACGACATAGAAACACTGATGGAAAGTAGGAACATAACAGGGCCTGATGTCTTTGCAATATCCTCTTTGTAGAGGAGAATGTTCTTTTAAATGTTGAAGTAATCATTTTGATCTCAATGTCTGTTTCAGAAACAGTTGTGTGAAACAAGAGCCACTGTAATTTATAACCAGAATTAGAGAATTTTACAAATTTTATTTAAAAAATCCAATACAAGTGCTTGAGGAGTCAGAATCTACCCTCTCCTGTGGAGTAATCCTTTATGTCAGGCACCGCTTAGGGTGCTGGAGACAGCTGTTACATTACACTTTGCTATGGTAGCAGTCTTGGTTTCTTGGATTCTAAGTAGGTTACAGCCATTCTTGCCATTAGCCGAATGGTCAGTAGTGTTCAGATATTCGGAGCAAACATTGGAATTTCACTGAGATTCCTGGCAAGCTGCCTGCTACTGAAATGGCTGATACAGCAGTAAACAGTATGCTGCATAAGGTTGCTGGGTTGTGAGCTTCATACCCAAGCATACCATCTAGTTCTGTTTTAATTGGTTGCTCGCTTGCTACCTGAAAGTTTCACTGCAATTGATTAGTGACAAATGGTTAAATTGCAGGTGAATTTTGGTGATCTCCATAAGGGAGAATGTGCTTCACCTTCAGAAAGAGCAGCATGATGTAAGGCTTGTTTCAACAGAAGAGTTTTAAATGAGTTCTGTACAAGTTTGTTGTTGAGTCAAGCTCTGGGAAAAGTGTTTTGTCGTATTGTAAGATTTATCTGTACAAATGGATATTTCTTTAAGTTGTGCTAACTTTCATTCATTTTGTATCTCTTTATGAAGGATGTACTTACCTCTGAGGCGTGTTTACCTCTAGTGATCCTGCTGTAGCACATTTAAACAGCTCACATGTCGAGTTGAAGGATCTTGCTTATTTTTCTGTTCATTTGCTCAAATTACCTTTTTCATTTTTCTTTTTGTGTCCCAGTGCTATTGTGCAAATAGATATGATGTATACCTAGAGAATGCTAATGATAATTTTATTACAATTGTTCTTACTTACTGTTCTGGCAATTGCACCCATAAGGGTAATGCAATAAGCTAGAGGAATATGTTCACAAACTCTTTGTAGGGATATTATAACACCCATGGATAAAGTTGTTTGACAATATTCATAGGACTGGTGAATACAAGAGAGGTCTGACTTCTATTTCTCGCTCGTTCCACTCTGAACCTACATGATGATGCTGATACTGGTGAGCAGGCATGCATAAGTTTTCTGTCCAAGGTGTGCTGAGTAAGGAAAAGTTTTTATTCCTATGGCCAGATTGGCCATAGAGAGTGTTTCTATACATACTGCCTTTGAAAAGTTAGTTGCCACCAAGATTTAAATGTAGCCCCTAGTAGAACCAACTTTTCTTAGTTCAACAGGTTGATATGAAAGAAAAACAAAGTATTCTTCCACAAATTCTTTTTTCCTCTGTATATGTAATCATTTGAACTATTTGATATGTGATTATTTTAGAAAATGGTTATACTTCAAGAAAGATACAGAATTTGTTGTGGTTTTCTCATTTGATAACTAAAGTTTCTTAAAAAAACTCATATCCAAATAGATTAGTATTTTAATTATTAATATTTAATATTCGTTTTGACTTTGATAATTCTCTTGCCAAAAATATAATCTCTGGACTAACATTAATGATATGTATGCAAGGTAGGTTTTTGATTGTGTGAGGACCCATTCTGGAAAATTCTGACTGCTAGCCAAAAGCATGAAGCTTCCTTCCTTCTAGAAATTACAGACAACAATAAAAATATAAACTCTCCAAATTATGAAAAATTATCTATAGATTGGAAACAGGAAGTTAATAAAATAATTAACTAAAATTCAAAATCTTGTGACCCATTTTAGATACAGTAGACAGTGAGTAGCTCAGTAGGGAAAGAAGATAGTAAAGGAAGTACACACAGCCTGCATTTCCAGATGCTAATGTCAGCTCTAGCATTGATTCTGCCTTTAGTGTAGCCAACTGGTTTTGGAGAAATTGGCTGGAAAAATGGTGATCATAAAGAATGAGGTCTATGCATAAAGAAAGCAATAATACTGTAGCTCAGATTAGTGCTGTTGAGGTCTAAAATTATAATTTGCTTAATACTCTTGGAGGAAAGGTATGTAGAAGTATGATGTTGTCATTGGTTTTTAGCAGCATTGAGATATTTGGGCTGTCGGTCACTACATCAATCCAGCTCACGTTAAGAGTTACCGAAATTCGTTACCATCTACTGAGTTTCCAGTAAAAGAGTCTTTGTCTTATTCATGAGTCTCAATCTTTGAAACATTGCAGCCATACTTTTCCAACTTGAAATTGCAAGTCATTCTAGCTAAAAGGTTGGAGGTTTTTCTGACCTTATTGTGCATAAATATTTGCCTGACAAGGCAGAATGAAATCGTGTTATCCAAATAAAATATTACAACCTGATTTTTTTTCCCAGTAATTTCTTTCTAGTGGAAAATTTTACATTTCAAGGCTGCAGAGTTCTGTCCTTTGACTCCCTCTTCATTCTCTCGAAAAGCAATTACTGTTCAATGAAATGTTAATGCTCTGTCCTATTTTTACAGCTGTTCCATGATGTACTGTACAATGTTGTAGTTTAATAATGCTGCTAAATTTTTATCTTTTATTTGTCTCTCAAAATTTTATAATGAAGTAAAATGCAAGGATCATAGTAACTTTGGGTGTTATTTTGTTTTGTAAACACAGGACAATATCTGCAAAGACACATCACCAGGCCAACAACTTCAATATATTTGAAGGAATGGTCTGCCACGGAGTCCCAGTTGCAACGGTTTCGAGAGGCAAAGTGGTTTATGAAGGTGGAGCTTTCAATGTCACAGCAGGAGAAGGCAAATATGTCTCCCGTCCACCATTCCCTCCATATGTCTACAAACGAGTCAGGCAGCGGGAGCAGGTTAATTAAACTAATAAATCTCTATAATGCTTTGTACAACATGAGGATAACTACCTCTTGGGAAGAGAGGTTTGGGGATTCAGTGGTAATTTCCCTTACTAATCAAAATCTGCCAGGGTGGGAGGAAATGAAACTTAAGGACTCAGTTTTTATTGCTCTTTATCTTACAGAAAAATGCCATAGACTAGTTCTTGCTCTTAGGATAGTCTCCACAGCTTGTAGACCAAGCCTGGGTAATTTTTAAAATAAACACATTGGACAAAGTTGCTCACGGTTAATCTAACTGCTAGATTTCATCACTGATTTCACTGAAAATCAGAGAGGCTTAACATATGCAGAAAGAAATCTTATACTGAGGAAGAGATCAGTAATTTTCTAACTCTTTCATGGATCAGATGTTTGGAGCTAAACCCTGCAGAATATTGAATGCTTGACTCTGCTCCAGCAAGAATGTGTTAAAAGCTGAACATGTGCAAAGCGCACTGCTGGACCAAGCAAGATGGCTCTTTTCAAGCTCTTGTTCTAATCTTTTTTAAAGAGCAATGTTGCAAAACACATGAAGATTGAATTCCCAGTGCCTATTTACCATGCACGCATTCATGAAGAATGCTTTTGAGTCCTTAGTGTTACTTATTGTGGGTAGGATTTTCAAAAGCACCCAGACTAAGTATATTTGAAAATCACAACCTGAATCAGTGGGATTCTCTGCAGGATCTAAAAGCTAAATCAGACTAGCATCCATGTCAGATCTGGCCCTTTGAAATGCTTCCAAGATAATTCTGTATATTTCTTGCTGCTGTTGTCATGATGGACTGAAAAAGGCATGTAAAAGTGGCTGAATAAGGCTTTCCTCCAAAGATCACACTTTCACAAGAGTTGGTGGCCTGTCTGAGAGTTGATACACATAATACAGTGGATAGGCAGGGATGTCCCCTCGTGAGCACACAGTTTTTCTCTGGAAAACAGAAAAGAGATGATTGCATTTTGGGGGTTTCCAAATATAAAAAAACACTTTTTTTTTTTTTTTGCCAGTATGATTCAGTGTAAATTAGATAAACTAGAGAGATTTTCACATGCATTATGGTAGCATCTAACTGTACTGTTTCTACTTTGCTTTCTATTTTGAAACCAGATTCTTTATATAAATCTGTCCACAATTTTTATATTTCTTTTCACCTTTGCAAAGTGAATGAAGGTTTCTAGGGGAAAGGAAGGGCAAAGAAAATAATCTGTGCCTAGACTTCCCAGACCTAGTAGAAAAGTGAACCAGTAGTCCTAACTGTGAATTTGTCCAGAGAAAAGGTCTCCCCTTTCCACTGAATATTTAACTGAATTGAAACAATTGCTCCAAAGGTCACAGAATTCCATGGCCAGCTGCAGATAAGATTGTCTCATAGGCTGAACAGTGAGAACTGCTCACCTACAGTAGACTCATCCTGCATTTTTAGTCTAGACATTGTCTTTGCAGTGTTCCTCTTAGAAATCACAGCCCTTCGGCAATATCTTCAGTGGGATATGTGTCCTGCACAAAGTTGCATGGGCCTGTGAGTCTATTTAATCCACTGGACATGGAAGATATTTGGTACTTTGTTAAGGAGGGCTGCTTATTGTCATATCACTTTCTTTGTTGTGCAATGTCGATCCCTTTGACTTTTAACACCAAAAAAATGCCAGGTAATGGAAACAGAAACTAGCCATTGAAACCACATTTGTACTGGCATTACACCAGCAAAACTTGGGGCATTCCTTTTCATGTAAAAGAACATGCTGCAGTTATTAAATGATAATTAGGAGATTCCTCAAGCATAGCTGAGTTTTAGTGACTTCAGATCCTGGCATCTCTGCTAACCTTTTATATCCCATGTTAGAGGAAGATCAGAATCAAAACTAAAATTTATAAGAAATTGGATAATTATAGAATTCTGAAAGATTTCAATGAATGTGGTGGTGGTTTCCATTTCCCATCAAAGCTAGAGAGATTTTTCCCTTCAGTGAAACATCAAGCGCAACGTATCCACAGAAGTGATTTTTCAACCAGATATGTTTTCTCTGTACCTCTTCTCTCCTGGGATATCCTGAAGTAGCTGAACCATGATTAAAGAAATATACAGAAGCAACCAGATTAATTGATTTATGATTGGGTTTTAGCATGTCCTAATTATTTATGTGCCATAATATCTGGGGTTTTACCTCTCCAACATCTGTTTGGACTAAGGAAGGGAGAAAGATAATAAAATGAGGTGGAACATGGTCAGTTGTTTTTTTAAAAAAATGTGTTTAGAATTTCTTTGTTACAGTGCTGAACAGATTGAGACACCCAGCTCCTGCGAACATTGAGAACTGAACAGCTTAATCCCTTTACAAGAAGGAGATTTGATGAAAGTGTTGGGATGCATGGCATACGAAGCTGAGTTATCATAGGACTGCTGTTTTCATTGTTGCCAGTTGCTAACTGCAAGGGGAAGACAAATCACAGTGAAAGATTTGAAATGTTTTATTGCAGGTCTGTCAGCCTGTTCCTGTTAAGAGAGAACCATATAAAGACGTGGTCTCGGGAGCATCCTTCACACCAAAATAAGAGGCTCATTTCCCAGTCTTGGCACTTGCAGGTAAACATCTCTTCATTAGTGACAACTACTTTCCTTAATGCTTTTCTGAAATTCCAAGAAATCAAAAGTGCAGAAGGCCACCTAGCTTGTGACAGGCTTGTTTGAAATAAGTCCTCTCAGAAACTGAATTGTTGTGGTATCTTTAAATTTGATGAAAATGTGTGGCAGCCCAGGTATGGAGGACCTCTTTCTGACTGAAGCCTCATTTTAAAAGTTCAGTTGAGAGAAGCAAATGGAGTTTAACTGCTAGATTGAGCCATGGGTATGAAAGCCCACAGAAAACTTGAGTTCAGTTAGCACCAGGAGTACAAAGCATAAATGTTTGGCTTGCAAATTTACAGGAAAAAAAAGCCAAAAGCAGCTTGATGTGAAAAATTACATTCTTTAGTGACCCTGTGTTATAGACAAGAACTCTCCACCAATTGTGCTGCTTAGGTTATGCTGATAGATCTGTTCTGCAAGGACAACAGCTGTCTGTATGCAATAGAGGTGCTGCAGTGAATGCCTGTAGTGATCTAATGGATGGTTAAGTTACTGTATGGCTCGGTGCCTGAGGGGAATACACACATCTCCTCTTCCCTCCTCTCCAGTGTCCACAGCGTGTAGCTTGGTTATTGACACTCTCTCACCTGTCTACACCCTGGTGCTTGGTAGATCATTTTGTGAGCTGATTAATTTGCTAAGCCAACAGAAAACAATTATTATCTTCTCTTTTTCTGAGTTAGTTTTCTGTCGGTTTAGTGAGTTGAATTGTCTCTCAGAAGAACCTAGCAAGGATCAGTGCAGTGCAGTATATGGGTGGGATAAGACAGCTGGGGAGAGGGAATACGCAACACCACCTCACTGTTTAACTGCTTAACAAGCAGAAGAAATACTTCAGGAAAAAGTGAAAGAACTAGGTAAGACTTTCAGCAAGCACAATGGAGACATGATGCTAATATATGCCAACTGCAGCTGAAATGTTGTCTTTACAGCAGGGGAGTTGGTTAATATGGGTCTGGGTAGGGGGGACAGTGAGTGGCAGTAAGCATGACAAAATCCAGGCTGAGTTTTTGGGTGCATACGTGTACTGACAATGAGATTAGCTAGTTTGAGAAGTGATTTCCCAATAGATGGGTGTAATGCCCCTGTTCACACCTCACATAAAATGGGTCTGTTCTTAGTGCCCATTAGTATAAGGACAGGAACAAACCTGCAATGGTGTGAGAGTGAAGTTAACTTTTCCACATTTCGTTGTATCATTCCTTTAAAGTTCCCTGACAATGAACCTCATCCAGGGCATCAGTAGCACAGAATCACAGAATCACAGAATTGTAGAGATTGGAAGAGACCTCGAAAGATCATCTAGTCCAACCCCCCTGCCAAGGCAGGACCACCTAGAGCACATCACACAGGAACGTGTCCAGTCGGGTTTTGAATGTCTCCAGAGAAGGAGACTCCACAACCTCTCTGGGCCACCTGTTCCAGTGCTCTGTCACCCTCACAGTGAAAAAGTTTTTCCTTGTATTAACATGAAACATCCATGCAGCAACAGTGCAGCATGCTATTTGTTTTCCTCTGTCATAAGGGAGAGAGCTTTTCTAATAGAGAGGACTAAAGGCTAAAGGTGCAATAGAGTGAGGGAGGCTAGCTCCTAGCACTCTTTCTCCATTATTACCTCTCTGAGTGACAAATTGCAAAGCAGAGATTTTCTTTTGAAAGATTATATCATATTATCTTTTTCTTCTCTGTAGATAAAAGCAAATGAAAATGACCCTGCTGTCCCCACCAAAGCAGTGCCTTCTGGGTCCAACAATAATCCACAGTCAACTTCTCAAGAGCCAACATGAAACAACAATAACCAATAAACGTTATACTGGGCTTCTGCATGGAAGTTGTCATTGCAATTTCTCTTTAAAAGGAATTTTGTTTTTAGAACTGGAAAATTCTTTTTAGAAAATGGAGTAATAAATAATAGCTACAATTATAAAGTAGCAGCTCTGTAGGTTCTTAAATGTAGGTAAGTTTGGGGATGGTATTTCTTAACATTTATCTTTAGAAGGTATCAGATAACTTATGAAGTCAAAGCAATGAGCAATGGCGTAAGCATTTTTTTCTACATCTTGCTCTGTTAGGTCACAGGAGATGAATTCTAATTCTCTAATTTCATGTGTTAGGAAGATCTCTGTGTTTGGCAATGCAGAGAGTTCTGACAGCAGATGCTAAATGTGATTTTTTATTTTTTCCTTCCTGGAAGGGGTCAGGTACAGAAAAATGCTGAATCCGGGGAACTGTCACTAGACTGGTGCTACATCTCCCTGTCCCTGTCTTTAAAGGAGTTTATACATTTTGTCCCTGCCAGCTGCACAGTGAAGCATTTACTGGTGTGTTCAAGAGTTTCCTTTGTTACACCCTAGGCAAACCTACAATAACCATACTGGTGAACTCACCTACAATAGTATTGTGTTCTTGCTTTATGGAGAGACACACACCCATAACTTGAAGGCTTATGAAGTGGGATCACCAGAGCAAGAGCATAATGCATTAATTTCAAATAAGATTTTTTTCCCTGATGTAACTAATATTTTGGGGTTTGTAGGATAGACTTCCCAATTTAAAAAATAATCTCTTTTGTTCAATGTAACTGATTTCCCATTTGAGAGGTAATTGTATTCTTAGAAACATGACTCTATTACCATGTTTAGACAGGTTTTGCCTGGGAAACATAGAATGTTTTTTAAAGTTGCATTTTCAGATGTGATAGCCCTTCTTTTTAAGCAGCTCTCACTGGGGAATATTTAAGAGAGAAATGAGGCCAACACAAAAACACCTTTACAGTGAGTTTATTTTCCTCTATGTAGAAACAATATGTATAACCTGTACCTCTGTGCAACCCATGGGCCAAATGGCACAGAAAAACATCCATATTTTAAGACAGATGCAGAAAACCTATGATAACTACTCTTACTTTCAATTTTACAGTGGATGGCAGATTTGTAGTTCCTACTATATTCATAGACATACAATGATATATGAACTTGTATGAGGAACAAACTCCTACTAGTTCGGTAGTTCTTGTGTCTCTAAATAGCAAAGGAGAACTGTCATAGAATCATAAAATCATTTGGGTTGTAAGGGACCTTAAACATCATCCAGTTCCAACTCTGCTGCCATGGGCAGGGACACCCTACACTAGACCAGGTTGCCCAAAGCCCCATCCAACCTGGCCTGGAACACTGCCAGGGATGGGGCATCCACAGCTTCTCTGGGCAACCTGTTCCAGTGCCTCACCACCCTCACAGTAAAGAATTTCTTCCTAATCTAAACCTTCCCTCTTTTAGTTTAAAACCATTACCCCTTGTCATGTCCTATCACTACACTGCCTGGTAAACAGTCCCTCTCTGTCTTTTCTGTGGGCCCCTTTTTTCTTTCTAAGGTGATGGAGGGTAATAATGGGGATGCTCAGGAAGAGCTAGCATGGGTTCCCATTTCTCAGGTTGTCTTTGGGGTGGCAGAACAGCAGAAAGAGCGTCCAGGACTATTACAATGACCATTACAAGGGAACAGGTCACTGATCAGTGTAGACTTCCACACTGCAATGGTTTGCATCTGAGTTTGTTGTCCAGTCTTCCTCTGTAATCAACAGAGAAAAAGGTGCTTCTGGAACACTGTTCGTCTCTGCAGCAAGGTCTAAAACAGGCTAGATGAACCTGTCCAGAGTTGTTCTCTTTTCGGATGATGTGAGTAGTTTTCTTCCAATGCCACCGCCTTCCACCTAGCCCATCTTTGCCTCTGAGAACTGGAACTTTCTGGTATGAAGGATGCCTGTCTTTTCTTATGTTTTTTTCCCACCAAGAGTGCATGTCAAGCATTAATCCATTTTGTTTAATCTTTTGCTACCTTATAGGAAGAACAGAAATTTGGGAAAAGTAGGGGAAAAAGCGGGAGGGGAGAAAGGACCTATTTCTATTTTTAACAATAACTTATATTTGTGTGGACTTTCATCTGAGGCTTCAGGTTTTAACAATTATTAGAGCCTTGTAATTACACATATACCTGTGAGACAAGAAAATATAATTAGAAATAGTTTACAGTTGTGAGAACTATGGATGCTCAAGGCTCTGGAATCAGTCAAGTGATTGAATATATGTAGTTGCCTGATGTTTAACGTGCAGTGTTGGCTTAAGTGAGTTGCTCAAGGTGAAAATGACTCAATTATGACAGAAATGAAACCCAGGAGTAAAGCCTGCCAGTCCTTTAGACACTGTGGATGTGGTCAGGATTTTCAAATGTCCTTTGGGCTCTTGGGACATCTACTGTGATCAAAGTGATACAAAAGACTGCAGATCATGAAAGCCCAAAGGGACAAAGTTCGTGATTCTTCTAAAAACAGATGTTTTCACAGTGTGATAACAGCAAGTACTTTTATGAGTTATATAAGCACCCATTTTGTAAATTGAGCTCTCTAAACTATGGAAGTATATTATCTGTGGAAAAATTATCTTTTCATGTTTCCTACAGATTTTTGTTAGATTAGAAATTAGGAAGTTTCTCCCTGTGCCATTAGCAAAGAGTTCTTGATCCCTATGTTGGTATTTACTGCTCTTTACCATGGTTTATACTCCTCACAGGGGGTATCCTTTGGATTTTGTTCTTAACAAATGCTTACTTTCTAATTCCAATGGCTTTTAACTGTTGTGCAGATGTCATGGAAAAAATTACCTGCATATTGTGAACTGGGATTTACACCAAAGCTGCTGCTGTATTTTTATATCCGTTGGTGCAACAAGTTATTGACCCTGTCAGGTTTGTGAAATCTGTGAGTATGTTTTGCCATGGCACATGCGGGCTGTTGTACCTGAATCCTGCCTCTAGCCACAAGGCGCCAGGCAGTAGCCCTTGAGAAACTGTGTGACATCAAAAGTATTGCAGCTGTGCTATTCAGGCCTTACTACTAAAGATGAGACTGTCAGGCTCCAAATCCCTGCGGTCCTTGTTCTTTTTACACTTGTGTGGGGTACACTATACTATACGTAACCCTGGAACTGCCCGGACCCTATTCCAAATCACCAGTACTGAGTGATAGCAGCACCAAACACAGCAGGATGGTTTTTCTAGTAGGCGTACAGTTAATTTGGGATGAAATGGGATTATAAACACATTTATGTCAGCATGGGTCCTGAACTGGAGCACTGGAAGGAGCACTGAGCGGCCTCTCAGCCCTGTCTCAGTTTCTAGATCCTGCGAAGACTTCTGAATTTGTCCTACAACCTCATCCCAGCTACTGCTTGTTCATTTCATTCTGACAAAGTTGTTGCTGGAGCTGTACTGTAACTGTAGCCCTAAGACGACAGATGCCCCACACTAGCTTGGAAAGCTGGTTTAGAGATAACTTTAGGAAGAAATTCTTCCCTGTGAGGGTGGTGAGGCACTGGCTAAGGTTGCCCAGAGAAGCTGTGGAGACCCCATGCCTGGAAGTGTTCAAGGCCAGGTTGGATGGGACTTTGGGCAATCTGGTCTAGTGGAGGGTGTCCCTGCCCGTGTCAGGGGGATTGGAACTAGATGATCCTTGTGGTCCATTCCAACCCAAACCATTCTGTGATTCTATGGCTTTTGCAGCACAGTTTCCTTAAGCGATTCACAGAAAAGTAAAGACAACTATTGTTTTCCCAGATGTTTGAATCCTTTCTCATTTAGCCAGAGTCCTCAGGCTTTTCCAGCACCTACTGAGAAAAATGTTTGCTTTCTTTGATTCTTCCTCCAGTCCGTTGGTCACTCAGCAAGAGTAGACTATCTCTGATTGCTCTGAGAGGTGGCATTGCTGCATTAAACCCTTTTTTCCTCTGAAGCAATACATCTCAGTACATAGGAGCCAAGGACCTGTTTTGTCAAGGCTGAAACACAGCTTAGCACTTTCCTTGCTTAGCACTGCTCTTTGGTTGGTTTCACCTCTGCTCATGTATGGAAAGGTATTCCATACATTCCAAATACATTGTTTTGGTAAGAAGAACTCTGTTTACCGTATTTTCATCACTTTCCCCAGCCAGACAGAATTTTGGGATCTTTAATAGTCCATTCTCCCTGATGACATAGATTCCAGGGCCAGGAGCAGAGAAGGAATTTGGGAGATCTGATCCTGGCATACTTATCATTGCTTTCACCCCACCATTTGCCAGATATGCCAGTCCTCATATGGCCAGTATGTGTTTGCTGGCTGTCATTTCTCTACCTGTGAAGAGCTCATGGCTGTGGTGCAAGCACCTGCACCTGCTGGGCTTCTCTCTTCAGCCTGAAGTACCAGGGCACCTCTGCAGAGAGCAGCAGTACGGGGGCATGTAGCTTACTGAGCCACTGGAGGGCAGGGCTGGAGTTACATAGCAGGAGTAAGGCAAGAGGAAGTTACTCTCCTGCACGGCAGCACCCAAGAAGCATGATCACATATTTTGGCGTCTGTGCCTATAAAATTGGCAATAACATCCCCATTTGCAGGCTTTATTTCATCATCATCAGGGAGTGTTGATTTGATCCTCACTTTCCACTTTTGCAATGTAAAACAGAACTACAGGAAAGGCTTTGCGGGTTCATTTCTTTAATTGTAAGCATCTCTGGGCTATTTAAACTGTGACGAAAACAGAGTCAGTGTGACAGCACTGAGAGAGCAGGGATCAAGGTGAGAGCAGTTGCAAACCCAGCATCTTCTGACTTTGCACACCCAGCTGCCCACACAAAATGCTGCAACAACACTGGCACAGATTTAAAAAAAAAAAGGCCATCAGCCTAGCAATGAAACAAGCCGAGTTTGGGAGTATGGGGTGGTGATGGGGAGAGTTCTGTAAGCGAGGTTGTTGAAAGGAAATGGTCTCATTTGTATCGTGCTCCAGGAGGGTCAGGAGCGCTAGCATGTCTCTCTGAATTACCTTCACCAGACAATGAGGTCAGCCTTTCATTAATTTTGCAAACCAGATTTGATCCAATTGGGGGATTTTTCACAGTAAATCAAGCAGCCTTTACACTAGTGAAGGATGTTTAAAAAGGAAGTTGAGCTCTGTTGTGAGCTGGGGATAGAGGAGGAAGGGCATGAGAGAGTCAAAAGCCAAATCCAGATTTCTCAACTCTTGTTCTGAGTGCTGGTGGTGTATGAATACATTTCTGGCAAGCCCTAGAGAGGCACTTAGAGGCAATGACCAATAACATGAAAGATATTAAAAATTTCCATTAAGCCAATAAAAGAATAAATAAAACCCTTAATTTCAACTGTACCTTTAGTTCACTTATGCTCAGCAGAAGGGAAAAATACATACTTTTATGTGTGGGCAAGAATGATCTATTGGAGCAGAAGAAAACATACCAAAAGAGGAAAGAAGACTTTGAATGACAAAGACAGGGGGAAAGAGACAAAATAAAATGTAGGAAATATGAGGAGAGGATAGGCAAGAAGAGGAACAGAAATAATTGTGGATGGAATATTGTTCTTTTCTTGTAACTTGTAGATTTAAAAAAAAAAAGCTCAGTGTAATCTTGTGGTTGAGGGTGATGGTAAAGAGACAGGCCAAAGGGAATAGCTGCATGACCTGCACAGGAGACTGCTGAAGGTAACAAAAAAACCCCCAGAATTCCCCAGCTCACAGGAGAGAAACAAATGGGAGAAAACAGAAACCCAGTAAGGTCTGCAGAAGGTGAGAGATATGTCTCTGTGATGCCAGGGGAGAGACAGACCTGCCTTTTCATCTGTGCAACTAAAGGGGACCTCAGTTTAGTGGGTATTTATTCCACACTCTTCTCAACCACTGGGCAGCTGAAGGAATAGGCCTAATACTGTAGATAGGGGTAAGAACTGTTCTACCACTGAGATGAAACTCAATGTCTTCAAGGCCCTGAAGGTGAATTTGGCTTAGAATTTGAAAAAAAAAAGTGCAGAATATGCTATTTTCCCTGGTGTAGGGAGATGGGGAAGAACAAGTCCTCTCCTTTGCCTGCCATTCAGCTCACCTTCAGCACATGGGTGTGCATGTGTGGGGTCACAGAAGCAAACAGTGGGTCCACTCAAGTGCATAACTCCAGAATGAGTGTGAGGCAATGATATTTGTGAGGTGGCACCCTGCTGCTGGCACAGCAGTCACAAATTAACACAAGCTTTTGCTGTGCTTGTCTAATATGTTTTCTGCAATGCTTTTTGTAAAAGTCACCAAATCACAGAGCAGCTGAGGCTGACAAACACCTCTAAAGATATCTACTCCATCCCTGCTGCTCTGAGTTGCTCAGGCCCATGTCTAGTTGGGTTTTGAGTTTCTCCAAGGATGGAGACTCCATAATCTCTCTGGGCGTACTGTTCCAGTATTTGACCACCCTCACAGTAAAAAAGTTTTTCCTATGTTAAGGTGATATCCCAATCAGGTTTCTGGTCTTTATATTTAGAAACGGCTTCCAGGGAAAATTACTTCATCACCTTCCCACAGATTGCGATGCAGCTGACAAACCTCTAGTTTCACAGATTGTCCTTCTTGTCCTTCTTGAAGATGGGAGTAACGTTCACTTTCTTCCAGTCCTCAGGAACCTCTCCTGATCACCATGGCCTTTCAAAGAAAATTGATAATCACCTGACAATGACATCAGTCAGCACGCAGCACCCATGGGTGCCTCCCACCATGTCCTATGGATTTAACTATGTCCAGTGTGTTTAAGTACTCTCTAACCACATCATCCTCCATGGAGGGTTAGTCTGCCTTGCTCCAGACTTTCCCTCTTCTCTGAGGGACCTGGTATAGCTGAAGGTCAGTCTTACTTGTAAAGACCAAGACAAAGAAGTTCCTCGGACTTTTCCATGTTTGTCACCAGGAGTGGGGTCAGATGTCTAGGTAAAATGTTTACCAAAGCTGAACATTTTGTATAGAAGTACAATTAGCTTTCCAAGGACTGATTTTTATCACTGCCATGACTGCTGCCATTTGGAGGCAGCAAGCTAAGCAATACTCAGTAAACCGCTGCCCTGCCAGTTAGTGGTGGGAGCCCCAGCATTCAGGTACAACACTGTTTAGTAAACCCTGCAAGGTCTCACCTATCCTACCAAGGACTAATTTTCATAATCAGTCATTCCCACTAGGCTTAGTTTCCACAAGTAAATACAAAGTACAGACATAGTATTGTCCCAAGGGCATACTCCCAAACTCAACAACCTAGCACATTTAGGTTTCTGTCCCAACCATTGACTCCCATCTGAGTAATTTTGATGAACCATTCCTGTGTGCTGCAAAGCTTTCGCTTGCTGCTTGCAGAACAACAGAGAGAAAAGGTGTCCGGTGGCTACACACCATCAAACAGGAAAGGCAAGAAACTGCAAGACAAATTTTGCCTCCTGATGCCAAGTGAAGTGGGTAGTGTTTTGTGGTGGTGCTGTCAGTCGGACTTGCCCATGCTTTTGGGCACTGTAATCAGTAGGAGATCAGGGCTTCTCACAACCTTGTCCTTTGGGACTGCAAGGAGTGCACCCAACTCCTACCAGCAGTGAACTTATCAGGACTCAGCCAAAATTCTCAGACCTTGCTGAGGTTTAATTCCTTTTCCCCTTTCATGTGCAGTGGCAACAAGAGTAAAGGAATATATCCTCTTGTCACTAGTACCTGGACATCTAGTCTGTTTTGTGAAAATAAACTTAGAGCACCCTTCTTTGTGCCCCTTTTTCACCAGAATGTTGTTTCCTACTGGTCTTTGACAGTAGTACCTGGGATATAAATGATCTGCTACTATCCAAGGCTGTCCAACTTTAACAAAAGAGAACATAGCCAGGCCACTCAGAGACATTCAGCGCAACCCTCAGTAAAGCATGGAATTAATCTAACACCCCATTTTCTAGATACAAATTGCTGGCACATCAGCAACCTGAATCACCTGTGTCTGTGGAGGAGTGAGGCTTTGTTAGGGATACACAAAGAAAAAAGGCTTGGTGTTTTTCAGTGTTTGAGGTGGAACATAACATCTGACATTTGCTACTGAAAAGCTTTAGATAAATCTTTATTCATTCAGATAACAGAGACATTGATCAATGGCTGTCCTGGGACCATGACATATTGTAGAGGAACAGACTGGAGTTTGCTGTTCTTATGCAAACTGAAGAAAGAAGTTGGCTGTGGCTGAAACTCCAGAGTACACTGTGTGTTGGGTAGATTTTTTAACTCTGCATTAAATCTCTAGTGCTATATCAGTCAAGCCATTCCTATGTGTTCCTGCTCTTAGCATCTGTTCTTGTGTCATCTGAAGGTCACATCACCAATGTTAGTCGAACAGGTGACGCACTCAGTACTGGCTCAGTCTTATTTTATTACAGTCAATGGTGACTTTAGCAACAGAATTAAGCCTGTTTTTGCCACTTCTGCAAGGTCACTCAGACTGCAAGATTTGAAGCATCGTTCACCTCTGCTTGTACGCCCCTACAACTCAAAACTATCTTGTTTGCACTCACAGCACCTGATTTCTCTGTATTCTAACTCTTGTGAGCATTCTCACTTCTATGCGTGCTATATTACCTCTCTCATGATTGTCAAAGATATGGGACAATCTGCACTAGCAATGTAGTCTATGGACCTGTGAAAGTGAGGAACCAAGACCAAGTGAGGAATTCCAAGTGAGAGACTAGGATTAGAAACTTCTGAGAGACAAATCAGTAAAAGTAAGTGGGATGAGGAGGTAGGAGGGAGAGTTTGGCTGGACTAGAAGACTGATGGGTCATGTAGAGCACTGGCCCTGCAGAAGAGACGGCTGCAGACGCAGTAGCAGGTGTA
This sequence comes from Psophia crepitans, assembly GCA_013399095.1. Lineage (NCBI taxonomy): Eukaryota > Metazoa > Chordata > Aves > Gruiformes > Psophiidae > Psophia > Psophia crepitans. The sequence continues at coordinate 31,624 of VWZZ01005313.1, read as the reverse complement.
TGAAACTAGAGATGAAAATAAACCAGGTTGAAGGGTTTGGGGCAGCTGAGGGTTGAGAAATAGATAGAAATGTCTAGAAACATCTAAGCCCTCTAGTTAGGTTCTTGACCAGCCCAGAAGCCAATGGACAGTCTGTGCTGTGTCTTTTCAGTGTCCAGAAAAATGTGAAGACAAATCTGCTGCTGCCATTACGTCCTCTTAGTTCAACCCACAGAGGTTTGTGCTGCAGTTCTAAAAGCTCCAAGGTGTTTGATTACTTTTACACAGAAGAACAGACCCTCCATGGCTTTCTAAATTGCCAGACAACGCAAACTCCAAGTTGAAAAACGAGTATTAACGCAACATGGAGCTCTCTGCAGTGGAGAGCATGCTGTCTCCCATGACTTTTTTTCCACACCTTTCCAAAACATTGATTAGCTTTTGATCCTATTTTTGCATTTTAAAATTGCAAATCCGTAGGAAAGATGGGTGCAAAACACATGTCCGTGTGGAGCTGGAGCATCTCGGCCTTATCCAAAGGTTCACTTGGTCTCTTTCACACCACGTTGTCATTTGCCATACCCCTTTCTCTCCTCACTGACTCTCTTGCCTTGAGTATTGGAAACCAAAAGTTGACCTGAAAAGACAGAAATATGATTATATGATCATAATATTATTGAGTTAGAGGTCACCCCAACTTTAACATCCTGTATAGTCAGTACTGAAGGCTATTAAAAAAACCTCAAAACAAACTATATATATATCTGCAGCTATCTGTCTTGATTTGCCATAAACATATGCATGTGTGTTTGTATTTTCATTAGCGCATATATACATATATATATATATACACAGGTTGAATGTCTTTGCAAGCAAAAAATTCTGTTTCCTAATGGTATTTGCAGTTGCACTCCCACTGTGTTTTAAAACAGAAATATATCACCTTCTGTTTTGCTAAGCAACAACTGAACGTCTTTCTCAACATTCAGAAGCTGCTCACAGATGCCTAACATTTGCTGTCTAGATTGCAGCAATACTCCTTGTGCCGGAGATGCTTTTCATATATTCATGGAAACCAAGTCTATTCTCTGGAGAGATCTAAGTCTGAGGAGTATTTTCCTGGCAGCACATAGTCATTTGGGTGTACCCATGTCATGTCTGAGGCATGTGTGTTGACGGACAGAACAAAACAATTCTATGATCTAATCTCACCAATAGACAACTTGTCTCCGGTCTTGGTGCAGGAGAGCACTGGGGAAAGTCTATTAGCACATAATTGAAGTTAACAAGTTTTTAAGTATTTTCCTGGATCTGGCTACCACCCTGAGAGCGGAAGGTTTTATTTTTTTTCCCTGGAGCTGATGGCTTACCGTTCTAGCAAACGCATTCTTCCCAGTCTTCTCTTGTAGCTTTGCTCTTTTCTTGAGTAATTTCGCATGCAAATAATGTATCCGTTTCATCTCGGTGTCAGGGTAAAATGAAATTGACACGAGTACTTTTAGTTGGGTCAGGAAGCCAGAGAATAAACCAAAAATTATTAAGATGAAGATGATGACTCCAAGCTGGATCCATGTTGTGAAGAGAGTGAGCTCTGGCTGAGGGATGCAGTCATGCTTAAACACAGAGATCTTGAAAGGATCAGTCTTTGCAACTTGCTCTCTCACACCAATGATAAAGCTGTTCTCATTCCTCTGCCCAAGAAAAGGGGAAAAAAAAAAGAGTTCATTATAGTACTGATTCCCTCCTTTCTTAACATTTCTCTCGTTGGACATGCAGATTTAGAAATGACCATAAATCCATCCAGTGTCTATATATGCTATACTCATAACAATGCATTTATTGGCCATTTATAGATGTTTCAGGCTGCATTTTCAACATTTCCCTTGGGAAACTGTCCCACAATTTGAATGAAGAACTTACCTTCCCAGTGGCTCTGACAGACAAATACTTAGCTAATCTGGCTATAATGGTTTAATATATTCCTACTCCCATGAATCTGCTCAGATCCTCTGTTGGAGGGTCCTTCCTTCAGAGTACAACAGCAGAGGAGAGTGCGTCCGTCCCTTTGGTTGTGGCTCAGCACATGATCAGCAGTGTTTCCACACCCACGTAGGTAGGTGAGGTGATCTGATTATCACGCAGGCAAAGCCACCTCTCCTCCTCGGATAGGTGCCTTTGCTTAGAAGAGCTGATGTCTTGCACTACTTGCGGACTGCAATGCTGAATGAGAGGGAAGAAATTAGACATGCTGCTGGGACCACACCAGCAGGTAACTTTCTGCTCAGCATGTAGGAATGCTGTAGGAAGACTGAATCACCTAGCCCTCTTTTCTGACCATGTCAGGTGGCTCTTCTAACCACCTTACAGAGGCCAGGCCCTTCTCTTAGATCAAGTGCCCAAAGCATGCTACCCATTTTCAGCCTGTTAGCCTTTCCTTGACATTATCCTTTTCCAATCTACCTCAGTACATTTTAGCCCTAAACTGAACCAATGTATAAGCAAGGGATTCAATATGAAACAAGAGTATCAGTGCATGAAGAACATTATGGTTCACACCAAGAATAAACTTCTCAAGAAGTTGCTGAGTCTGTTTGGCTCACCCAGCCAGCTTTCTAGACTGCCTGAGATCAGCAGCCCTGAGGCTCGTTAAGACAAAGCTGTTGAGATTAAATTTTACACTGAAATGTGACTAGCCTTCCTTGGGGAACTAGAAACAATCTGATGATGACATAATTTTCTGTTTTGGGAGAGTCAAACAGCTTTCCACAGGAATGAACGGTGCACATAAAGAGAGCAAATTAATACTACAGGACTCAGGAATAGCCACACAGGGTCAGGTTCAGACCCTCTGTCCATGGATGGTGGGACTAAACTCCTTTGCCGTGACTTGGGTCATACCCAAGGCAGGTCATGATAAGGGGCTGTCTTCAAGGTAAGAAGGTAGAAACACAGGCAAAACTGCACACAGCAGTAGACAGAGAACAGCTGAGGCTATAGCAGGTTGCTTATGGTTGTGTTCAGACGGGTTATTAATATCTCCAGGGATGGAGACTCCACAACCTGTCTCAGAAACCTGTTCTAGTGTTTGACCACCTGAAGAGTTAAAAAAAAAAAGTGCCTCTTGTCCTTGCACTGAGCACCACTGAGAACAGCCTGACTGCTCTTTCTTACACACATTCCCCATCAAGTATTTATACACCATGATGAGATCCTCCTGAGAAATCTCTCCTTCAGCCTGAACAGCCCCAGCTCTCTCAGCCTTTCCTTCTATCACAGATGCTCCAGTCCTGCTTGACTCTTTGCTCAGCTCCCTCCAGTATATGCCTCTCTTGTACTGGATCTCACCAGTGCTAAGCAGAGGGGAAGGATCACCTTCCTCAGCCTGCTGGAAACACTCTGCCTGCTGCAGCCCAGGATAGCTCTTCCTTTGCCATAATGGCACGTTGCAGGTCAACTTGGTGTCCATCAGAACTCTCATGGCCTTTTTCTGCAAAGCCCCACCTCCCCCCCAGCCAGTTGGACCCCAACACGTACAGTGCATGGGGCTGTTTCTCTCCAAGGACTGCAAGACATGGCATTTTCCTTTGCTGAAAATTGTGAGGTCCCTGACAGTCCAATTCTCTAGTGTTTTCACATACTTCTAACAGCAGCACAATCCACTGGTGTTTCAGCCATTCTTCCCAGTTTTATATTATCTGCAAAAAAGTGTGGCTACAATCTGTTCCTCTGTTCAGGTCATTAATTAAGAGGTTAAACAGTATGGATTCCAGTGTCTACTCCTGGGGTGCATCAGAAATGACTTTGTGCCATGAATCAGAACCTTTTGGGCCTGGCAGTTCAGCCAGTTTTCAGTTCATGTCACTCTCCATTTATCTAGCCCACACTTCATCAGTTCGTCAGTTTAGGATGTTGTGGAAGGCAGAGTTGGAACCCTTAATAAATGCACAATCAGCATCGACTGTTCTCCCTTAATCCAACAATCCAGCGATTGTATCATAGAAGGCTGTTAGGTTGGTCAAATATGATTTAGCCTTTATAAATCCATGCTTAATACTCCAAAAAGTCTTCTTGGCCTTCACATGTTTCGAAATGGCTTCCATGATCATATTCTCCGTCACTTTCCCAGGGATCAAGGTGAGGCTGATCAGACTAAGGTTCCCTGGATCCTTCTCCTTGCCCTTCTTGAAGATGGGAGTGACATTTGCTTTCTTCCACTCTTCAGCAACCTCTCCCAGGCACCATGGCCTTTCAAAGATAATCAAGAGTGGCCTCACAAGGACATCCATCTGCCCCCTCAGCACCCATGACTGCCTCCCACCAGGTCCCATGGACTTACTTTGTTTAAATGATACCTAACCTGATTCTCCTCCACCAAGACTAAGTCTTGCTCCAGATTTGCTCCCTCGTCTCAGAGGCCTGGGATTCCTGAAGGCTGGTTTTCATAGTTAAGGCAGAGCTGAAGGTGACATTGAGTACTTTGGGCCTTTGCATGTCCTTTGTCACCACAACCCCTCCTGCACTTAGCAGTGGACCCACGTTTTCCCATGTCTTTTCTTTCTTGCTGCAGATGGACCTGTAGAAGCCCTTTCTGCTGCCCTTTGCTTGCCTCACCTGGTTCAGCTCCCAGTGGGCTCTGGCTTTGCTGAACCCATCCCTGTACAATCAGGCAGTGTCTCTATATTCCTCCTGGGGCTCCTGTCCCTGCCTCTACCTCCTCTGTGGTTGTTATGTTTGAGTCTTGTCAGGAGCTCCTTACTGATCTCCTGCTGCCTCATTTGATTTAGCTGGGATGATTCCTGAGCTTTGAGCAGGTGATTTTTGACTATCAACCAGCTCTCCTGAACCCTTTTTCTCTCAAGGATCATATCCCAGGGGACCAAGACCATTTCACATGCTGGTTTGGTGATGCTAGATCACAGCTGCTGCTCAGCAGCAGGGTTTATATGAGGCATAAAGCCCCTTAGTGTGTGTAGTAATCTGCCTCAACATATCCCACATTAGACTGACTGACCAGATGATGAGAGCCCTTCTGCTTTTGCACAGGAATCTGACCTCTCCCAGATGCTGTGCCTGGCTTGCTGTATGTATGCTGATTGCACAGTTACAGTGAATCCAATAGCTTTTGCACCCACCTTCCTAAAACAAAGTTCAGATAACAATTGGAAAGGTAACAATTCGAAGTTGGCAGCTTCCATCCTCTAGGAAAAGTGGTTTTCTGCTGACATAGTCGGGGAACCTTTGGCTTATGCCTGCCACATGGGTACTGCATTTTTCTACTCTTTGTTTCAATAAAACCGGACAATAATTTGATTTTTATCCTGTGGAAGAGTTTGATATTTTGATATACAATACAGAATATCATCATCTGAAGTATGACAGAATTTGACCAGCAGCTTGACTTCATTTCAGCTAATTTCAATAGTATTTCACATTCGCCTGAAGTGATCCCATTCCTCAAGGATGCTGTGCACTGTGTCTCTCTTCCCCTTCGTGGTTCAGTCACAATCACATGAACATCCCAAGACACACCAGTACCACCAGTTTGCCACAAAACTGTGTAAGCTGAACCTGGAATGGTTTAGCAGAGTGTCATACAAAATGTGGTCTGGCTGAAGAAGCCAGCTCAGAGGTTCAATATGTCACGTATGGAAAAGTGAGAACAAGAATCTGTCTTGACCATATGTCCTGTTCTGTTTGATTGTAATTTCAACCAATGTATTTATTGCATTGCTTACCTTAATAATCTTACTCTGTGGAATTATTTTTGGCTGGAAGAATTTTTTTGGGGATGGGGAGAAATGGGAATGAATTCTCATTATTATGAGCTCTAAGAGGAGATAACAGAAAATGCTGAGTAAGAAAAAATTGACAGAAGAAGGAGCATATATCATATTGTACTAACAGTGAAGCACTCCTTTGAAATCTTTTTATCTTGAAAGTATCAAAGGGTTACGTACTTTTGGGAAATGTTTTAAGCCTGATCTTGCAAGCTATCACACTGGGCAGTTTTCCTGTGCCCACACAGCATCCCACGGGTCACACACTCCAGCGGTGAAATCTCCAGCTTTAGAAATATTGACAGACAAGACCCTGAGCAATCCAATCTGACTCTGAAATTGGTCCTATTTTGAGCATGAAGTTGGTCTAGATGGTCTCCAGATGTCCCTTCCAACCTCATTACTCCATGGTTCTCTATGCTGCTGCTGGTCCTGCTAGAAGAACCTTGAGATTTCGGCATCATGTTATCACACACTCTGTGTGTGCAGCCATGCTTCTTTAAATGGTGAGCTCCTCACACTGCTGGGCTAAAGAAAGGTAGGCATCTCTTACGTTAGTGTCACAGTGACATTTTTACTATAAAATTGGTGCTTCACAAGTCTCAGCATTAAGAGTTTCCAATTTTAAGCTTCAGGTCTTCTCCATATATATAAATGGAGGAATGAAAGTCCTTCCTATATTTACCGTTCTCCGGAAATATGATGACACTTAAAAAAAGTGCAGAGAAATGTTTGGTTCCATCCAACATATGTATCTGTAAAGGCAGTTGCCCTTTTTGAAACAAATGATAAAGCCATGAAAGAACTGATGGCTCATTGGCTGTATGTCTGCTCATGCAGCTGCTGAAGATGAAGGGGAAAAAGGGAAATTTTTCAACAATAAAGTAAGAAATACAAAGTACTGATAAGTACTTACTTGCTGAAAGAGGCTGAGTTGAATCTCTAGATCCGGTACTTCTTGGAGATGTTTATTCACAGAAATAATTAACCAATAAAACAAATAATCTACTGCAGCAAACAGAAGCCAGATGCAAAGATGAATAATTACAGGGAGAAAAAAATACTGCATGTTTTTTCTGTCCTTCCTTGTGAGGCAGAAAGATGGGATTGTCACATAATCTTTTCTTTCTTTTCTGTTAAGTGGCAGAAGACAGGGTCTTTGCTCTTGCTTTAGGTGCTCATCAAATGCAATGAACTGTTTTGTGATATAAGTATTCTTAAATTTGGCACCGTGAGAGCCCAAAATTTTTTTGATAAAGAGGCCAGTTCCAAAAGAAGCTAGAAAAATCCCCACTATAGGCAATACTTTCTGGCCTATATAGGGCAGTATAGTCAGCATAAAAGATATCTGGTTAGCCACTCTCTGGATTTCTTGCTTTGTGTCATTTATCTGTTGTTTTAATGCATCATCTGAAATTGTATAAGATGGTGTGAATTCATCCTTTAGGAATACTATATGTTTAGATAGCTCGGTGGAAAGCTTGCCCATCTCATAAATCCATTTTACTGCCTCCACGTAATATTTTATCAAGGCAAATTGCTCATATTCTAAATGACAGGTTATACTGTCTGCCAGAACCTTTAGGTTGTGAAAAATATTTTGGATGTTGCCAGCCACCACGACACCTGTGCCAGCAGTAATAAGAGCATTCCTGCCATTTCGTAGTCCACAGGAAAGAAGAAACAGGATGCTGAAACAGCGCAGGTGCTTGGAGCAGGAGAGCGCGATAGAAAGCGAGATCCAGATGAATCCAGAAATCAGCAAGGGATACAAAGGGTGGGGTGTCAGGGAGAAGTGCATGCCGAGGAATAAGAGAAAGCTTGAGAGGAAGCTCACTGCAGCGCAAACTGCAAAAAGCTGCATCAGATGCTTCCAGCCAGGCTTCCTTTCGGATTTAAAAGTTCCCCAGGCCTTCCGGGCTATTGAGACAAATGTTCGCATTTTCTTCTGATAGCTGCTGACACTGCGATGGCTCCAACTGAAAGGAACGGAGAACAGAAATACTGTTAGCTGCAGGGTCACGCTACTGACAATGATGTGCTTTTAACTGGCTCATCAGTAGTGCTTCACACTGCAAAAAACGCAGGTCTGAGTCACACAGGGGCTGAACTGCCCCGTGTGAGACCCCAATATCACATACATAAACATGGAAGAGATGACTCCAAAAGGTATTCTGTCTTTTTTTCCAAAGTACTCTTGTCCACGTTTTGGACACTTTGATGTCTCCTTTGGTACAGAGACACGGCTGTTTGTACGTACATGTATGTATGTGTGTGTGCATGTATGAGGGGAGAACGGGGGGGGACGCAAGCCTCCCGTAGCACCCAGTGCTTCCCCACAGACGCTGGCTTTGCCTTGCAGGGGCACCAGGATGGCGCATGGAAACTTCCCACTGGTACCCCGATGCAGGGGAGCGTGGCTTGACCCACGGGGAGCAGCCGGAGCAGCTGCCAGGGAGGGAGGGACGAGTGGAGCAGCATGTGCAGCTGCCTGGGGATGGGGAATGAAGGTCTCCTTTTTCAGCTGAAGGTAGGTCAGTACACAGGGACGAAAGTGTGTCTCAGAGGCATCCTTCCTTCTTTGGGTCTCTCCTGGGATAGCACAGCTACATATTGACCCATATACACTTGAAACCCTAATTGCTTGTACTTGTCACCATCACTCCTGCCTACCAGCATGTCCATACTCTAAATTACAGAGTATTTCTCTGAGGTTCAATTCAGTTTGATGGGAGACAGTCCAGTGCACATATCTTTCCTTTGTCTTGTACAACATAGTATTTATAGTGCAGTTTGTCCAAGTTGCAAGACTAATTTATATGCATATTAGCCTTTTAACATACTAGAACAAATAAGATACTAATTAAATAAAATAAACTATTGCAATTTTATCTTATAATAGGGAACAGCTGTCTTTGCAAATACATTCTGAAGATATTACTTTGTCTTTCATTTAGCTTGAACACAGCAGGTAGCCAGGAGCTAAACTATTATTTTGTACACACACTGTATTTTACTGGCATTTGGCTTTATGAATTCTGCTAGCATTCACTGCACCATTTTTCCCTTCTTCTCACTGTAGTTAGTTATTAGTTTTGTTATTATTGGCTTTGCATGCAGCAGGAGCTGAGGGTGATCAGAGCAGGCATCTGACCCTAGCTGGGATCTTCTTGGGCTGCTGTGCTTGATGTGCTGCTCTTCCTTGGCCTCACTTGGGTCTGATCCTATCCAGTGCCGAGGGCTATTCTGAAAATTCTGAGTGTTTTTAATGGCTTCAGGAGGGGCTAAAGGAGGGGGCGATAGCTGTCAGGGTGGGCTCAGCCCCTGGCACTATCACTGTGCTCGGAAAGGCTGAGGAAATACCGTCTCTCCAGGGTCTCAATGAACTCAGCTGTAAAATGGACTATAACAGCAATTTGCAGCTCCTTCACAGGAGCAGAATTAATTAATTAACATGCCCGAAATATGCGGAAGTTACCATGTGTTTGGGAAAGAGGTGCAAACAAATCAGGGAGGAGAGGTAGCACAGAAGCCACTGGACTCCAGCTTTGCTATGAGCAGAGCTATCCTTTGCTTACTTGGACAGTTTGCTTTGCCCTCTTCCTACTGAACTAGAAATTAACGAGGCATTTTTAGGAAACGTATTTAAAAAGGAGATGTTCATTATGTGGTCAAGCAGGACCACACCTAACAGGCAGCAAACCCTGCTAGAGATTCCTGAACTTCTTAGGCCACATACTTAAACAGCGTGTGATACCACATCTTGGTAGATCTAAGAAAAATTGTCCTGTACTGTGAATAGATCTGGAGTTCTATTCTTGATTTAAGAAGCCATAAAAAATCAAATGCTAAAAGGCTACAGTTTATGTAATATTCTGCAAAAACTTCCATGTGAGAAAGTAACACGTTTTGAGTTTTCTTTTCCAGCACTGATTTCACAGCTGTTCTCAAGCACAGTTTCTGCATGGGTTTGTGTGTTTGTGTGGATGGGTATAGTGTGTTCCTGTTAATGTTTATAAACATTCGGAAAATGGCTGCAATATGTGACTGGGAGTTTGGTATGACTTCATCTAAGAATTGGAGAGAGGGTCATGAATGAAGCCTCAGAATTAACAAAAGCTGTACTTCTGGACCAGGAGGGTGGAGACTTGCAAAATATGAGCAGAATTTGAAAATAATCAAAAAGTCTCCTTTACCGGGCAGATTCAATGGTGTTACATGAGATCACTGCACTACTCAGCCCATCCATGGTAGATTTGTCCCTAACCTGCATGAATCCAGAGTTTTAAGGCAGGAAAGGCATTGTAAGGAGCCACTGATTTTTGGAGCCTGTGGGGGAGTGTCCCTGTCCCCCGCAGAGCCCATCCCTGAGCTCAGCCACCGCTGGGGTCAGAGTCAGGCTCACAGCCTACATCTCTGTGTCATGACTGACACCTGTCTTTTCCCCCATAAGACATGAGCAACAGAAGCAGATATTCAGGACAAGAAAGTCAGGCAAAGGATGAAAACTCTAAACCTAAAAAAAACATAGAGGCTGAAAATTCTTCTATCAGCAAGCACTTAAACAGCTGTGAATGCTCGGGAATGGAAAATAACTTTCTGGCTCAGAGGTAGAAATAAATCTTTGGCACGACTAAAAGAGGCTAATTCAGTGCTTAAAGAAATAGTAAACCTTTTGAGCTTTCTGGAATGATTCCTCTTGAAAACATAAATCATAAAAGCTCTCCTGAAGCTGTTATGTGCAGATATGAATTCTAACAGGAGCCTGACAAGAACAAAACCTTCATTTCAATTGCAGTCTGAAGCAAAGCATTTTTTCTTCTGTCCTGTAATATGAACTAATGTGGGGGCTGATACCTCTATTTATGTAGCATAAGGAAAGAATTATTCTTAGAAAGCAGTTTCTTGGTCTTCAGTGCCAATTTCTTTCCACCATAGTTTCTTGTGATGTACGCCACAGAGGGGAGCTGGAATCTCTGCCTTTGAACCTGATTTTTATGTAGGGTCCAAGGCTCTCTATGCCTTAGTTTCCCTCTCTAGGAAATGCTCAGATCTGGAAGTGTGATATTCATCTGCCATATGGCACGCTGACAGTACTAATTATGAGAACCAGCAAGGAGTTTGGGCCATACCTCTTAAGACTTGTGGTGTACTGAAACTAATGCAATATAATTAAGAGGTATTTTTCTAGTTTCATTTTTAAAAGAGGAAAATTTTAAAGAGTTTTTAAGGTCCTGCTTGTCATATTTCATATATTTGCTACAGTTTTTACGTAAGCAGAGGATAAGTACATAGCATCAAGACTCCTTAGAAAATGTCTTTCCAGCTGACCCACGAGCCCCGTGCTAGAGCAATGTCATTTTTATATGGTACATATTCACACCATGTATGATTTCTTCCCTACTTGCCATGGAGACTCCATATGTATTGTTCAAGAATTGTGGCCACCTTCACTACCGATTTGGTCCTGTCCTAGTCCCTTGCTCATCCTGTATCTGATGATGGCTTTCTACTCCATGGAATGGAGTAGAATGGAATAGAATAGTTCAATTGAAAGTGAACTAGTCCAACTGTGATAGATTGAAACTCCTTATATTGGCAGGGACTATTTCTGAAACCTTCTCTACCCAGGCTACCCCTTGCTTAGAGATGATCAGCAGGCTGACATTTCTAGCACATTGTTTAGCCACCCATGCAAACTCTTTGCCATTTTTTAGTATAGTGGAAGAAGCAGATGTCTCCTAAAAATATATAGTGAGAAAAAGAATGAGATTTACTAAATAATAAGCTTTTTTAGTAGAGACACAGCAGACCTGGCAAAACATGACAAAGAGAGTCAGATCTTGAAGTCTACTTTGTGTTTTGACACAGACCTAACACAGACAAAGCTTGGGGACTACAAGTCCCATTGAGTTGGGGCTGATTAGTACAACTCAGATTTTGTGCCCTCACACGAAGCCTGACACAACTTCTCTCTGTGCGGCACTTGCTGTTTGAGCTGATCTTGGGAGCGTGGCAGTTCGGCAGACCCTTTGCCCCGCGTGGTGCACAGGATCCTCATACATAAAAACAAAGTCTTACTAAGAGAGACATTAGGCTAAATGGGAAACTTGTGCCTCATTGATACTAAAGCTTCAGCTACACAGTGACCTTAGCCTCATAAATCCTGTTTGGACTTTATACAGGAATTAAGGAAGAGAAAGCACACAATAAAAATATAGAAAAAAATATTTCCTTTTTTGGCAGTTTCAGCAGCCTTCTCTCCTAGCCTGGATCAGTTACATTGAAATGTAAGAGAATTACTTCCCTTTTTTGGATACCATCAAAAAATACAGTGCAGAACTACAGTTTAGTAAGAGGCAAAAATACAGGAGGGACTCCCACATTATTTCCTTTGGTCAGTGCAGGGCATTCAGCAAAGAAATAAAAGCCTCATTAAATCAACAGCATCGTTACTGTAACTATCCCCAGTGCTTCGGTGAGACCCCTGTCCTTTCTCATGTTCACATTATTTGCTTTTAACTGCAACGGGAAGGAGAGTAAATGGTACTAAACATCACAAACACAGGCAAGGGCTAAATATCTAATCAAGTATGGGCACGGACACACTTGAAATACTAAACAACATAGCAATGCAAATAAAACTGAGATTTATACACATGCAAAACCAACCAACCAAAAATAACAGTTGATCAAGATCTCTTTTTCTTCATGTATTGAAAATAGCTCAGGGAAATTCAGAACACTGCAAGATATTATCAGGTCTGTAGGATGCCACAAATTGGGTAAAGGTCATCTAATAACAGATGTTAAAAACGTAATGTCCACAAGTGAGCTGTCTCTGTGTCAATGAGGAGAAAAGGACAGTTACACAGAGCCATACTTCAGACCTGTTTTAGAAGTCCACCGTCATATGAGATGGATTGCATCCTGTGAGAGCTTTTTCTCTATCTCGACTATGAATAGAGTCTGGATTTCTCAGACAGAGCTATCCAAAGTCAGGTGAGATGAACCTCTCCCTGTGTTTCTCCATTGCAAGCACAGGTTATTGAGCTGGGAACTCAGAGCAGGACACAGAAAATGTGTCATGGGCATTCGTAGAAAATGGACAGCTATGGAAGGAACATCAAACAAAAAAAATCAATTTGTCTCACTTATACCGTGTTACATTTGGAATCTTTGATGCAGCAGACACACAGACATATGCTTCCCTTGAAGCGCAGGCAGAGGCAGGAATGGAGGCACAGTTTGGGAAATTCAAATGGTAGTTTGCCTGTGGATAAAAACAACTCTACAAAGCACAGAAAATTCCTGTATGAGGGATTGAAGGGAACATGGGAGGTTACATAGTCCCTTCTCCTACACATAAAATCACCATGCATAGTTTTGGGAGAACTTAGGACTAAATTGTTTCATGAGGTTTAGGAATAGACCCTCCAATCAGTAAGGTGAAAACAATTAACTTAAAGCAAATCCCTTTACCTTAGAACAGCTAACTCAGTCCATGATTACTATCCACAGTTCCTTGATATTAACCCTAAAGCATTACTTACAGGCCCTCCTGTAAAGCGCATGAAGGAACTTCACGGTGCTGTTTGTCTCTTGATTTTGATGAGGAACTGAGATGGGCACCAGTAAAAAAATTCACATGAGTAATTTGTTTCCTATACCCTCCCTCAATGAGTCAGGCACACTACAATTTTGAAATTATTCTGGGTTTGACAGAGATTCATGAGGAAGTAACTTATGCACAAGACCAAATTAGTATATAATTTGCAAGTGCCTCTTTCTATCTTTTTTTTTGGCAGAGTAATAGACATCAGCAAATGAGTTCTGGGCCCAGATTTCAAAAACTTAAAGTTATGTTGAATAATGCCTTAGGTCTGGAACATCTAAGCTATTTTGGTGCTTCCCATTGAAACTAGCAGCAACTCAGTGCCCAAGCAACTTTGAAGCTCTAATTGTTTTTACCCTACAAATGTTCCTGCTGAGATCTGTGTAAACATTTCTATAGACAATCTGTCAGAACTTGGCCCTTAGAGTGGTACTCACCTTAAATATCCAACAAAGACATTCAAATTATATAGTCTGTAGAGCAGGGTGGTCTCTAAATTTAAAATAAGACTTTTGTATGAGATTTTTAGAGTTGCACTGCAGTATCTGTCAATGAGAGACAAAGTAGCAGGGATGTTGCTATGGCACTTGCATTTTCAAAATCATCTACAGGTGGTTTAGTGGGTAATAGGTGGTGGGGGGATGGTTGGACTAGATGATCCTTGAGGTCACTTCCAACCTTAATGATTCTATTCTATTCTATTCTATTCTATTCTATTCTATTCTATTCTATTCTATTCTATTAACTGATTCTTGCAACACCCCTAGTCCAGCAGGTATTCTTTGCAGCCTGTATGAAACATCTCATTATTAATACTTACTATCTTTATTAAAGAAGACCTTTGAGGCCACATCCTGAACAGCGATTTCCACTGTACAAATTTACAATAGAGAAAGGCCCCTAGACCCAGTCTAAGTGTGCCAAGAAACATGGTACATGATGAACTGTGGTCATAGCGGATCAGACAATTAGCAATTGTCAGGGTTTAATTTTTGTCTGGTTTTTTGCTTCTTTGTTTTTTTTACAAGTATCCCAAGAAGGATAAGAAATCAGAAGATCACCCACGTCCTCAGCATCTGTTTGACAAGAAATTCCAACTGAATTTGACTCTGTGGCGATCAAATGACTGGTGACTTAGTTATTGATAGGAAAGAGAAAAAACAGACATGCTACTGCATTGGGAGTCATAGGACATGGTGTGCTTAAACAGGTGTCCCAAAGTTTTGGAGTCATTTAGCATAAAAAATCTTTTCAAATTAAATAAATTGAAATTATTATATTTATTAACCAAGGACTTGTTTGATTCAAATTGTTTTTCTAGTTTTGACTGCTTAACTGCATCACACCCTAGGGGTGATTCTATGGCACTTAAAATTTTACTTTAAACTATTGGTTTCTGCAGACACTACAGTTTGTATGCATATTTGTGTGTATGGGAGAGAAAGAAGATACTTTCAGACATCCATCCTTTCCATTTGAAATGGGTCACACAGATCCTACCAATTATTGGATTGATCCATTGAACCAGTCAGTCCTTCCATGCAGTTGTCATCAGGGCCAGCTGAATAAACAGGACTACAGATTTACTTTAAAGGAAGTCAAAGTCTGATACGCTGCTTTACAAGGGCAAGGCAACAGAAAGAGTAAGAGGAGTCTTATCCACTACTAAGTACCTATGATACTTTTCAAACAACGTCCTCCATACATGGTCTTTTAGGGCCACTTTCAGAACTAACTTGCAATTAGGGTTTTACTGTTTAGTTTTAAACTTTCAGATCTACTTTTGGAATAAAATGTATCCTTTTTTTTTTTTTTCTTTCTCTCAGAAATGTCATAGGTGCTTAGGTCCATTGCAGAGATGCTACCTACTACACTGAAGGAATTCTGAACTGGAGACTGATTCTCGTTTAGACTCTGATTTCAAAGATCCAGGACTGTACGTCAGGCTCAGTTTTGTGCTTGGTACCTCTGTAAAGTCCAGTTCAATCAGCAGCTACTGAAGTGCTGGCATGAACATTATCTATTTGCCCTTGGTTGAAACGTCCCTGCATGTAATTTTCCAGACAGCTGGTTTTTCAGCAGGTACTGATAGCGCTGAAGTACCGGGTCTCACTGGCTCACCATAAGACCAGCCTTCCCCTCCAAAGCATGGCCATACCCCTGCTGTGTCAAAAGCAGCTACTGAACAAGTTCAGAAAGCTGGCAGGCAGCAAGATGAACATAGAATAATGTTCATAGCATCTAAATTATGCATAATATAAGGGTATAATTAGATACACTGGACCATCTATAACTCGAGAAAGTCTCTGTTCATTATAGGATGAACAAATGAAATGATCTTTTAGCAGAACATATCCTTCATAGTATTATATGGGGGGAAGTTCTGCAAAGTAATCCAGTAAGTGCATATGAAGTCAGACCAAGTCTCCATTGAGCCCAGCATCTCAGCCTTGATAGCAGCATGTAGTAGATGTTTACAGAATCACAGAATGGTGATTCTGGACCATCTGTATATGGTCTAGGTGACCCTTGTTGAGTGAAAGGGGGTTTGGACCAGATGACCTCCAGAGGTCCCTTTCAATCACAACCAGTCTGGGATTCTGGGATTCTATGACAGTTGAGATTCCTGTTGGTGCATTTCTCCAGCCTCTCAGGCCACTATAAATGGCAGCACAACCATCTGGTGTATCAACCACTCCTCCTAGATTCTGCAAACTTGCTGAAGGTGCACTCTTTCCAGGTCATTAATGAAGAAAATTATCAGATGGATGGAAGACCTCTCCTACGAGGAAAGGCTGAGAGAGTTGGGTTGTTCAGCCTGGAGAAGAGAAGGCTCTGGGGAGACATTATAGCAGCCTTCCAGTACCAAAAGGGGGCTTATAAGGAAGATGGGACAAACTTTTTATCAGGGCCTGTTGCAAAAGGACAAGGGGTAATGCTTTTCAACTAGAAGAGGGTAGATTTAGGCT
Source organism: Psophia crepitans (assembly GCA_013399095.1). Lineage (NCBI taxonomy): Eukaryota > Metazoa > Chordata > Aves > Gruiformes > Psophiidae > Psophia > Psophia crepitans. The sequence continues at coordinate 15,284 of VWZZ01005313.1, read as the reverse complement.
AGGTATAAGGAAGAAATCTTTTACTATGAGGATGGTGAAACACTGGCACAGGTTGCCCAGAGAGGTGGTAAATGCCCTAATCACTGGAAACATTCAAGATCGGGTTGGACTGGGTTCTGAGCAACCCAATCTAGTTGAAGATGTCCCTGGTCATTGCCGGAGGTTGGACTAGATGACCTTTAAAGTTCCCTGTCAACCCAAACTATTCTATGATAATATGTTATGTAGTACTGGCCCCAGTGTCAACTCCTGGGACACACCACTAGTGAACTTTGCCCAGCTGGACATTGTGCTACAGAATAAAACCTCCTGAGCTCGGCAGTTCATCCAGTTTTCAGTACACCTCATTATCCATTTCTCTCACCCACACTTTGTCAGCTTGTCTATAAGGATATCATGGGAGACGCTGTTGAAAGCCTTCCTGAAGTCAAGGTAAAGAGCATCCGCTGCTCTTCCCTCACCTACCAAACCAGTCCCCTCACTGCTGGCTGTCAGGCTGGGTAAGCATGTCTTCCCTTTTGCAAATCCATGTTTCATACTCCCTGCCAATGGTATCCAGGATTAGTTGCTGACTATAGTTCCCTGGATCCTCCTCCTTGCCCTTCTTGAAGAGGGGGGGGACATCTGAAGATGGGAGCAATGGGAGTGACACTCTTCAGCAACCTCTCCCAGGCACCATGGCCTTTCAAAGATAATCAAGAGTGGCCTCACAAGGACATCCATCTGCCCCCTCAGCACCCATGACTGCCTCCCATCAGGCCCCATGGACTTACTTTGTTTAAATGATACCTAACCTGATCCTCCTCCACCAAGACTAAGTCTTACTTGCTCCAGATTTGCTCTCTCGTCTCAGAGGCCTGGGATTCCTGAAGGCTGGTTTTCATAGTTAAGGCAGAGCTGAAGGTGACATTGAGTACTTTGGGCCTTTGCATGTCCTTTGTCACCACAACCCCTCCTGCACTTAGCAGTGGACCCACGTTTTCCCATGTCTTTTCTTTCTTGCTGCAGATGGACCTGTAGAAGCCCTTTCTGCTGCCCTTTGCTTGCCTCACCTGGTTCAGCTCCCGGTGGGCTCTGGCTTTGCTGACCCCATCCCTGTACAATCAGGCAGTGTCTCTATATTCCTCCTGGGGCTCCTGTCCCTGCCTCTACCTCCTCTGTGGTTGTTCTTTATGCTTGAGTTTTGTCAGGAGCTCCTTACTGATCTCCTGCTGCCTCATTTGATTTAGCTGGGATGATTCCTGAGCTTTGAGCAGGTGATTTTTGACTATCAACCAGCTCTCATGGTCCCCTCTTCTATCCTGTGCCATATCCCATGGGATTCTTTCAAGAAGATCTCTGAAGAGACCTGAGTCTTTCTCAACATCCTCCAAGCATTCATTGCTAATCGGTTTCTTCTTTTCTGCATGCAGTCTAGAGAAGATATTATTTTCCTCGCCTGGGATGCTGTCTGTCTACTAGTCAATTTTTATACAGTGAAAAATAATTTATAGGCACAGGTTTTATTTCTTGGCCATGGAAATTTTGCAGCACTTCATAATAGTGGTGAGGGCTACAGGAGTGGCTTCATTGGGAAGCTGTTAGAAGCTTCCCCCATGTCCGACAGAGCCAATGCCAGCCAGCTCCAAGACAGACCTGCTGCTGACCAAGGCCGAGCCCATCAACCACAGTACTAGTGCCTCTTGTTAACAGAGTTAACAAGTGGGAAAAAACTGTGCAACATCAAGAGCAATTGCACCCAGAGAGAAGAGTGAGAAGATGTGAGAAGAACAACTCTGCAGACACCAAGATCAGTGAAGAAGGAGGGGCAGGAGGTGCTCCAGGTGTCACAACAGATTCCCCTACAGCCTGTGGAGAAGACCATGGTGAAGCAGGCTGTCCCCCTGCAGGTTGATGGTAGTGCACATATCCACCTGCAGCCCATGGAGGACCCCACACCAGAGCAGGTGGATGCAACTGAAGGAGGCTGTGACCCTGTGGAAAGCCCATGCTGGAGCAGGCTCCTGGCAGGACCTGTGGCCCAATGAAGAGATGAGCCCATGCTGGAGCAAGTTTGCTGGCAGGACTTGTGACTCCGTGGGGGACCCATGCTGGAGCAGTCTGCTCCTGAAGGTTTGTACCCCATGGAAGGGACCCATGCTGGAGCAGTTCCTGAAGAACTGCAGCCCGTGGGAAGGAGTCACATTGGAGAAGCTGGTGGAGGACTTCTCCTGTGGGAGGGGCCCCACACTGGAGCAGGGGCAGAGTGTGAGGAGTCCTGCCCCTGAGGAGAGAGGAGTAGCAGAGACAACGTGTGATGAACTGACCACAACTCCCATTTCCCCTTACCCCTGTGCCGCTGCTGGGGGAAGGAGGGAGAGAAGTGGGGCATGAAGCTGAGCCTGGGAAGAAGGGAGGGGTGGGGAGAGGTGTTTTTAAGATTTGGTTTTATTTCTCATTATCCTACTCTGATTTGATTGGTAATACATTCAATTATTTTTTCCCATGTCAAGTCTGTTTTGCCCATGATGGTAGCTGCTGAGTGATCTCTCCCTGCCCTTATCTTGACCCACAAGCCTCATGTTATATTTTCTCTCCCCAGCCCAGCTGAGAATGGACAGTGACAGAGGGGCTTTGGGGGACGCCTGGCCTCCAGCTGAGGTCAACCCACCTCAGCACAACACATTTTCTAGGACCAAGGTGAATGCCTGCTGGCTGGAGGTGGCCAAGGCCACCAGGTCACAAACTTCAGCACAAGCCACTGTTGGGGGAATATTTTCTCTAGCTCACAGCAGCTGCTGTGGCTGCCTGGCTCCAGGACTTCCCTGCTCATGTTTTCCTGTACTGGGCACTGTGAAATGGGAGGAACTGCCAGTTTACTGATGTGAACAACAGTACAGTAAATGGCTGTTGTTTTCCTCTTCCACTCTTGTCTGCTAGAGCAGTACAGATCCCTCTGTCTGCACTAAAAAAGTGAGGATGATTTCAGAATTTGTGCATTTCTGACCCTTTTTCCCATTTTTCTTCTTAATCTCTGCTGAATGACTAGCAAAATTTGCTTGCAAATAAAAAGTATTAAAAATGTCCCTGTTCAAGATCCTACTGTTCTGGCAGTTCTTTAACGCATTTCAACTGATACAATGCTGTGATTAACACAGTTTCGATAACGCTGTGCTTCAACTACTGTAATATTTCTTTGGATTTGTCTTTAGGATGCCGAAAGCTGCTTCCTTTTGTGACGCGTCTGTGTGCTGCAAGAACAAAGCAAGTTCAGAGTCGTGTCGCACTGAACTCACCCGATATTCTGCTCTGCCTGCTTCTGCCAGTGGAAGATCAGCTAGCAACTAATAGTCCTTCCTTGTGGTTAGCTTCCAGAGACCCAGGAAAGAAACAAAGATCAGCATTTATAAATATTTGAGCTCTTGTTTTTGAGTCATGGTTTTAATTACTGTTTCTGTTTTACTGCTATAGCAAAAATTTAGATTAAAATAAGACAATTGCATTTTCTTTTCTAAATATCTGAGGAAATGAAATAATGACAGTGGCTCATTACTCACAGTGAGCAGAACTCCACCGGATGAATAGTATGTCTGGAGCCAGTGACACAACAGCTATGAGTAAACCGTTCTCAGAGTGAAACAGAATTGCAGAAACTCACTTCTGATGGGCTCCAGTGAAAAACTTGACCCCAATGCTACTGAGCTTGGGGGAAGCTTGTATCTGATGCTGGTAGCTGAAGCTAATCTTTATATGATATAAAGCTAGTGTTTGAGTCATGATGAAAACACTAACTTGATGCTTGTTATAAAGAACTACTTCTGTAAGCTGAGCTGGGAAAGGTTCCTAAGACTCTTCAGAAAAGCAGTTCAACAGTTTTCAGCTGAATAATCACCCCTGATAGCTACATAGATGGTCCTGACTTGGTCCCAGAAAAGTGAGATCTTGATACCTCTCTATGGAGTCTTGATTGAGCGCCCAATGGATACCGTGAAGTGAGTGTCCAAGGCACAGGTTTGTCACATCCTTCTTTTAATGAAACATGGAAATGTCTCTCTCTTCTCTGATCTTGGAGGTCCTTTGCAACCTTAGGGATTCTATGATTCCCTTCACTGCTGTAAGTTACTTTACTTTGTTTGTGTTTCATAACCTCTTTTATGTTGGAGATGTCACTCCCAACGAATTATGCAGCCAGCTACAGCTGCTACCTCCAACTGCAGACAGAATAGGTGCTTTTAATGAAATATAAAATCAATGTTTAAAAAACCACGAGTAGTGGTTTCACAGTTATATGGAGGAGCTGTGCCTGCCAAACTGTGTCTATGAAAAAGGAGAATGCAGCCAGTATGAGATTCTGGGTTAAGAGGTCTGTAATAACAACCTTATTTGGAAATAAATGCTTGCTGGGTCATGGGTCCCCCATGCCTGTGGGATTACTGCCCTTCACTCCACAGTCTGAACTCTTGGGTCAATTCATGGACACATGCTTTTGGGCTGGAGCTTCCCCATGTGCAGTTATGCACCTTGTTTTGGACTCATGTGAGTCCCTGGCCTGAGCATTCCCACCCTCCTTAGAGCCATGTGCCCAACTGTTTGTGTATTCCTGCTTTAACCCATTTCAAAATGACATTGCTTAGAAAAAGTCTACTATTAAATAACCTTAAAATAAGTGGTTTGACACTGTTAGACTTGCTAGAGATTGCACAAGAGGTTATTCCAGAAAATCTGAGAGGGGAAGTAGTCTCTGCTGAGCCATATCGATAGGGAGGGCTGGGGAGAGCAAGGCAAGTTCTCAGGCTGAAGATGTTGCGTAAGCTCCTGCTTAGTTGGGGGACAGGTGGGGATACTCACAAAGCACACTTTCCAGGAATGGGTTTGATATTTTTCATCAGCTTAAAGTAAACTCCAAGCTATTCATACATTGATAACTGATTTTTCATTCCTTTTTTTCCCTTTGTGTTTTCCTGCTATTGTTCGCTCAATACCCTATCTTTTTCATCAAAGTATAAGATAGGCCAGGCAAAAGAACTGACGCTCTTAAACAATTCTAAGGTAGTGAAAAACAAATAAGGTGCACCACAAAAAGGCTTTGCCCCAGACAGTTACACTGTAATGAAATACCAAACTATTCCATTCTATTTTTCCCACAATATATGCTATTCCAGAAAACTGAAGTCAGCACTGCTCCCGTGAAGGTGCCCATACGGTAAAGACTGCCAAAGTGATAAAAGAAAAAGGTTATATGGAAAAAAAGAGAAAATTGTAATAACAGCATTTGTTGGACCATATCTTACCACGAAATCTGATACATTATGAATAAATTCCTTACTGAATGCTATGAAAAGGATCAGTGAGATAAGCAAAGAAATAATGGAGCCAAGGAACAGCAACGGCATAGCAATCTTTGCTTAGAATAATGTAAGTAGAATTTATAACGGGTCTATCAAAGCACCTGGCAATGTTGCTATAAAATAGGTCTGGCATTTCCTTCTTTGCCCCTCAGTTACTCTGAAGGAGTTTATGACTTTGCTAACTTGATTCAAATTTGCAATAAAGTATTGCATTCTCGTCTTGGATGTTTTGGTTTTGTTAGTGACTAATAAGAAAGTTCCTTCTGACAAAAAAAAAAAAAAGAAGAAGAATAATTAAAAACTAAGTCAGCCTAAGGCTTACAAGACAATACCTGTCACTGTTCTTCCCAAAGCCTTTCCTCGTGTTACTTCTTCCAGCCAAAGACTAAATTCTCTATCTTCTTTTCTGACTCTCAGATGGTTTGGCTAAAGAATGGCTTCTTTAAATTTAAAAAAAAAAAAAAAAGGGAGGAAGTGGTTGGTGCAATGAAGTTAGTTCTTGTGCTCAGTGAGTACATGATACTAAAACCCAGTATAGAAATAGAGTGTTTCGAGGAAGAACAACTGCTAAAACAAAGGGGAAGGCACAGAATGAAACCCACAAAGCATTATAAAACAAACCTCAACACAGACAACTTCGCAGAGCTATGGAAATAGTGAGAATTTCATTAGACATTAACATGTACAGTGTTATGGGGAGTTCCCATCTGTCCTGTAACTTTACAGGGCATGCCACCTTCCCAGTCACAGCCTATACTGGCTGCAAAAAATGTTAACAGTACTCTAGCTGTTAAACAATAAACACCATAGCTCATCTTCTCGGATGTGTAAAACCAATGAAGTTTTGAGCCTGAACTAGTTAGGAACTGAGAACATGCACTAACCAGCAGTTCCTCCAGCTAATTAGGGCAAACCCCTGTAGTTTAGTGCTTCTGTATGGATATGGAAAAGGATAGTGGTGCCTTTATTTTAGCAGGAAGAAGAAAAGAGAAAGATGTAGATAGGACAGGAAAGGGAGTCATCAGCATATATATGGTCCTAAAACTTAACCTCAACCCTCCGTGTGACAATCCTCCTCCGCAGGCGGGTTCTGGGGAGACCCCGCAAGGAGGAGGACTCATGAAGGACACCACCCTTAAAGTGATGCTCCTACTTCTGCCTTGGCAGGGCCCTGAGCTGCAGGACACCCAAGGGCACTGAGAGAAGACAAATGGGAGCAGAGCTATCCTGGGAAGGACCTGCAATAAGAATGATGACAAAATGAGATGGGAAGGATTCATGTCAGGCCATTATGCCTTCTGTAATGGATTTTTTTTTTTTAGGTTTTTGTTTTGGTTTTGGTTTTTTTTTTTAGTTTATTTGTTTTGTCTGACTGGAGTCAAATTATTCTTCATGGAAACAAGCAGAGAGACAGCATACATTCTATCAACTGCAAGCTGCAGCTCGTGACAGTTCTGGTCAGAAGGAAGAAGATAACTCAAATATGGAGAAATTAGATGTTTATTTATACATAATGTTACAATAGCAGTACAAAATTAGTACCCAGTGATAAAACCTGAAAAGTAGTATGCCACTTTTCTTCTGACCTACCCAGACATTTGTTGACCCCCAACTTAACTAATAAAATCAGAGGATTAGCTGTATGACATTTTCAGAGAAATTTGGTGTAGTGAAAGAGTAAAAGAACAACTTTTTCTTATTCATGATAGTAAACACAGAACAATATTGCTAGTTGGCTGCAAAGAGGGAGAATAGAAGGCATTTTCTGTGGTTATATAATTTTTTGGTATCTTAAACCAATTCATTATGATTATGGTTTGAAATAAGAATGGTTAGGTTAATGGTTGGACTTCATGATCTTAAAGGTTTTTTCCAACCAAAAAGATTTGATGATTCTGTTCTTTAATGATGATTGCAGCAATTAATTAAGTTGTTACAGGTTAAGTTGTTACTCTTAGCATACATCTAATGAAGAGAAATACAAAAAAAACAACACTAAATATTGAAGTATGTGATTTATAAGAAAAGGAGTTTCTATTCTAGCAAATTTACTTCCTTCTGCATTTCTGTCAAAAGCAACATTCAGGCTTCCAGCGTATTACCCTTCCTTCAGTAATCGCAACTTCAATTACCATTTATCAACATTGTACTTTGTTAGGAACAGCTAATTATTCATTTCCTTTCCTGTAATTGAGCAAAGATTGTGTTCAAGATGAGATAAGCCACTTCAGAACTACAAAACATATTGTAAATATGGGAAAATGGGGGAAACATATTTTATGATCAGCTAACAGTTGCAGCATGAAGATTTCACAGATAATAGGGCATTTGACAGAAAACAGGGGTGTGAGGAGGCTTCGAGGAAGCCAACTTTCCTGCTGAAGTTAGCCAGAGTTTTTCTCCAAGTATCAAACAATACACATCAGATGCCAGCACTAGGAAAATATGGTTAAAAACTTATTTTAACCAAGAGATTTATAGGAAAGGTAGTTGTCTTGAGGACACATTCATGTTCAACTGTAATTACTAATGGGCTGAATTACACTGTGCTGAAAGAGCTTGATAATAACCATGACGCTAACACGGATTGTTTGGAGACACCAGCCTGGAAGCAGGATAGGGAGAGAGCCTCAGGCTGGTTCCTCTCTCGTGACCTGAGGACCTGCGGCTGTAGAGAAATTCTTCGCAAAGAGAGTTAGCCTGGGATATGCTCAAAATCTGAAATGCAGATTATGTTATACATTAAAAGCTCTACCATATGACAGTTAAAATCAATAACTCTTGCTGAAAAGCTTGCGCCTAGCTGACAAATGCCCTATTATGTACTTCTCAACGATCCCAAAGAAAATATCAGTGGTATGACACAATTACTGCGTGTTCTTTGCTTCTGGCATGCTGTAAATGTTTGAGTCAGTTGAATAGGAATAAAGACGCTCAATACCCTGTAATTACTTTTCCTTTTTCCTGATTTACCAGTTCTCAATGGATCTTCCCCCCTCATCACAATTATACTGAAAGCTTTCATTCTATTTACTTCAGCCTTTCTAAGGAGATTGTTTAAATATTAATGAGGTGAAATGTCTGTAAAAGGAAATGCAACAGGTATTCTCAGTAAAAGCTGGTGAATATCCTTCTTGTTTCACTGTAGTTTCATAAGAAGATTTATATCTTAGCTACTTAACTATTAAGTAGACAGTACAGCTCAGAGTAGGAAAGAAAAAACCCCTGTCATAATTTTAGTCAAATTGATTTGCTACCATTTATTCAGAAAACCAATGCAATGGAAAGTTTAAACTTGCTCTGATATAATGAGCCCGGTAGCTATTGAAGTCTGTTATGTATTAACTCTTCATTTCTTGTAGCTTGCTAAATGTTCATTCTCTTAAGATGCAATTAGTTCCTTTCACATTGTTAATGGAGAGGCTTTTTTTTTTTTTTAAATGTGCCTCAGTCTCCATGTCCCTACTAAGAGACAAGGCCTGGTTCTTTATATCAGTGGAATTTATGCAGGAGGTAATTGGTTTGAGCTAAATGGTTTGTCCTCTTTTTGGCAAAATGTTAGAGTAGTTGTAACTCACCTTTTCCTACAGCTCCAGTCCTCCATCCAAGCAGAAAATTTGGTTTTCAATTGAGACACATGAGTCTCATAGTCACACAAACTATTTTAACATTTCTAATAAATTAATTATTCCCTTTTTATGCAACACAAACAAATCATAGTTCCAGAGAAAGCAATAAAATACACCTTCCCATGCCTTTGTGCTTCCCAAATCCTGACTATGCTTTAGCATTTTACCTTTCTCTCAGAAACCTCATGTCACACTGCCCTGGGTTCAGCTAGAATAGAGTTAATTTCACTAGAAGCTGGGATGGGACACAACCAGGACAGGTGACCCAAACTACCCAAAGGAGGTATTCCATACCATGTGACATCATGCTCAGCATAGAAGCGGGGCTGGTCAGGAAGGGGCAGTACTTCTCGAGGCTGTGCAGCTCCAGGACAGTCCGGCTTAGGAACGGGTCTGAGCGTGTGGTCCGAGTTGTACGATATTGTGTATCACCAGTGCTGGTTTTTTTTCCTCCTTTTCACTCCCTTTGCTGTTCCAGTAAAACTGTCATCTGTTGTTATCACAGCTCAGGGGAGTCTAGGTTTTTTCCCCGCTTTCCCCCTCCCCACTGGGGGGAAAATGAGTGGCTGTGTGGTGCTCAGCTGCCGGCTGGGGTAAAACCACGACACACGCACAGGGCATTTCCTTAAAATCACAGCTCTCTCAGATACTTCTCTCTTTTTAAAACATCCAAATCTCCTTTCCGTATACTCTGTTCTCCATACCAGGATGAAGCCACAAATGCCCCACTGCTGAGCTACCAGCCATTCCAAGCGCTTTCTTGTTCTGACCATGCCCTTGCCCAGAGACTTAAGCAGAAGCATTTTAGAGCTTCACAAATGTCTGTTAGTCCTTTTTCACCACTTCCAGGAATTTCAATCCAAGATGAACGCAAAACATTTGCAGATTTGCCTATTCCAGTAGTCAAAATAGCATTTTCTGTTCGTGACCTCAGCTGCAAATACCACCATAAATAGGACACATATCACAAAATTGCCATGCAGAGATGGTGGTTGTATTCCTCAGCCTGGGTACATTAGAAACTGGCTGAAAATGGGCTGGTCTCGGCTTCCATGTGAAATAATGCAGGCCAGATCCACCATGGTGGACAGATTTCCTTGAATCCTGCTACAGTCAGAGCCATTACACGCGTCACAGATGTTGCCCTCTCTGCCTCCAGCCAAAAGCCCAAACAGCAGCACTCCTGCGGCACTCAGACTTAGCGGCTCCCTGCAGCGCCCCCCAGTACCAACCCAGTGCACCCAGTGCTCTCCTGTGTCCCCCCTGCACAGTGGGAGAGGAGATGCTTCTTGAGAAGGCAGCACAACTGAGGAAAAAACTAAACTAGCTATTTAAAAGAACTTTTGAGGAGGAAGGAGACCTTTAGCTTTGGCCACTAGCACTGGTCCACTTTCATGCCATTGTCACTCACGTACGTAGATCCCTCTTTAGACAGGGTTGGGGGCTCTCCCCGCTCTCCAACCCCACAGCTAGTGTCAGCTGTGCGGTCAGGCTTCCCAGGCTAAAGTCGTGTGTGTTATGGGGAAAAAAATGGGCAGACCTTGTGCTGTGAAGAGCAGACCAGGTAGTGCTGGGGCAAGACAGCATGATGGAACAGGCAGG